>JADWQD010000005.1:1726652-1869119 GCA_016110215.1 Capronia americana | reverse complement strand
CGTTCGTGAGTTCGTGAGTTCGTGAGTTCGTGAGTTCGTGAGTTCGTGAGTTCGTGAGTTCGTGAGTTCGTGAGTTCGTGAGTTCGTCCGATCTTCCGAGATGAAGTCCTCTCGACAAAGACGATCAAGTACGAGGTAGGAATGCATGGGAACATGGAACCATGGAACCATGGATGATAGACCGCGGCATGTGGAAGGACCAGTATGGACTAGAGTAAAATGCCACCCAGCCAGCCAGTGGTGTGCGATTGGCAAAGGAAATCGTATTCATTTTCAGCATTGCTCGAGTTACAATACGAGGGACGCGCGCTATTGCGGTGCTTGCTTTTCATTCCCACATACATCTTCAGGTGGTCACATTTTCTCGTCGTGGACAGCATCTCGTTCATTCAGCCTTGAAAAGGGCCATCAGACGCTTTCCTTCCCCGTAAGAGCGTCCTCAAGCTCAATCTTGGCCCTGCTACATAGAACGAAATCGCCAAGCAAGCATTCATCAGACATTCTCGTCATATAGCAAACTTCAATCCATGGCCATCAACATAAAAGGGGTATCTCCAAAGCGACAGCACGAATCGGACAAGAAAATCCATCAACAAATCCAGCATTCAATCCCAAAGCAACCATGAATTCGCTGCCGGAGAAATTCGAGGGGAATCCCTTGCACCGTCCTGCGAGCAAGCGACTTGCTTGTAATGGGCCTCCATGTGGTGTAGATACCCAAGTTTGACCTCCCTGCGCATTCTCCGGATGTCGCTATGGAGGCAAGTCATTTCATCGTCCGCCTTCGCTTTTCCACGTGACAGCGGGCCATGTCCTTTGTTCAAAAGCGAAGTAGGACAGCAAATTCAAAATGTAAAACAAAATTCCGCCCAGGGTGATCAATCTGGTTATAGTCGTCAGACTTCTTTGATGATCCCGGTGTTGTCTCAAACTCGCCCTTTCCATTGTGGACGTTCTCGGTTTAACAAAACAAAAGTACTCCTCCCCGGACTATCTCCGACCTCGTAGCTGCATCCCCTGGAACCAGAACACGTGTCGACTGTCCCCCGCATTCAATCGTTATAATAATAAGCCTGGCCGGTTCTCGGGTCGAAGAAGATTTGTCTTGTATCTCTCCGTTCCTTGCGAACAGGTCCGTCGTCATAGTAGTCACGGTCTCTTTCAAGCTCACGTTCACGTTGCCGTCTCAGCTGTCTCAGCTCCTCTTCTCTGGCCTCCAACTCCCTCTCTCGGGCGCTGAGTTCTTGCTCGCGCCGGTTGAAGTGGTCTTCAATGACGCGATCGCGTTGGTAGCCTTCGGCGCGGTAGCTTTGGCGGTCAACCTCGTCACGGTAGTAAAGTTCTTCGTCGTCGTGAGGATGTTGATGAAGAATAGGCTCACGAGTAGTATAAGAACGACGCAGCGGAACAAGGTCGCGCTCACTCGTCCGTGGGAGAGTGTCGTGGTAGACGATTTGATGGTCTTCTGGGATAGGAGCAGTCTCTCGTCTTACCAGTCGCGGATGAGGACGTTCATAACGACCCTCAAGTGGCCTTTCATAATACATGGCAGTTGAGTTTCGACGGGCTGGTCGTGCGGGTACAATCACGTGCTGCTCGCCATGGTATGGCTTTTCTTGGTAGGATAGCCTCTTGCTGGGTCCGGGGTGGTGCTTCTTATATTCAACGTCCGGGCGGCCTCCGCGTACGAGGCTCCCTCGGCGAGGTATAGCGCCAGGTGTGCTGATCGATGTGGTCGAGCTTTCATACTCGCCGACGAATCCGTAATGGCTGGTGTCACTGTTCTCGGAAGACCCGTCGGCTCCGTCCAAGTATTGCCGAGTCCGCCCATTGGGGAAGTGGACAGATTCTTTGCGCGGACGCGACTTGGAGCGACCGTCAGGACGGTGTCGAGAGTGAGATCGTCGAGGGTCTTCTTCAACCACCACTGGGTGTTCGTGTGGGGATTGTCCTCGGCGGCCGCGACGATCCGTTGGCTCGTCGCCGAACATACCATCGACGGTAGCTGGGTCAGCGCCATCGCCCGCAAAGTCGTGGGCATCCGGGACGACAAAGATTCCGTCGTCGTGATGAGCACCGCCACGATCGCGTGACTTGCTACGAGACCTGCTCTTCCGCTTCTCTGGCTTCTCCTTTTTCTTCTCGAGTTTGGTACCCAGTGGCATTTCCATGCCGATGTGAGCCGGCAGGTTGGAGTTGTTGAAGTGCATTGGTCCCAGGTCGTCTCTTGGTCGGCCATCGGCTTCGAAAACGGGAAGATTTGCAACTGGGTCCTCCAACTTGTCCAGCACCGAGTCCTTCCTGACCCGGCCATAGCTGTCATTGACATACTTTCTCTCTCTCACGACTTCTCTCTTGACCCTCTCTCCACCGGCAGCGAAGGACTTGGCCCGTGACTTAGCGCGGCCTCTGTTCCTGGCCAGGATGACATCCATTTCTGGCACTTCCATCTTACCCCTCCTGGTCTGTACTTTTTTGGACTTGATGTAGACCACCTCCCAATAGGCATCGCCAGTTTCTTTGTCATTGGCCTTCCGGATCACCTCGTCCAGCATGTCGCGCCGCATAGTCGGCATCTTGGTCAATTGATCCAGGATCGGCGCATCACCACCTTTACTTCTTTTGGCTTTTCTCTCGATTTCTTCGATGGGAGCTGGGATAGGTTTTTTCACACAGGAGCTCCAGTCATCGCCGCGCTTGGACAAACGGTAGTACAGGTAATCTTGTGGGAGGGGTAAGATGTCCGCGGAGCGGAGTCGCTCAGCGCGAGGTCGCATTTCGGGGACGTCGCCGTCAAGGGACATTCTATCCAAGCGTTGTTGGACAATTGGTACACGCTCTTCGTAGCGTATAGGCTCTTCGACGACGAAGCGATCATCAACAAAGTCGTGCAAGGGTTCCATGTTTGGGTCCATTGGAGCGAAGTCGTGGTCTGGAGGCGGTGGGGGTTCCATAGTCGCGGAACGGGACCGCGAAGCTGGACAGGCCGGGTGCAGTCTGTATCTCGTGAGGATGCGTCTGTGTTCAAGTTGATAGCGGAGCGGTAGTGAGGGAAGTCAGTAGGGACGTGAGTTCGGTGGGGCGGAGGTGGTGGGAATGAGAACGATGATATGCAGCCCGAGAAGCGGTAGGCACCAACTCGAGATCAACACCGCTCGTGGACGGTTGGCGACAGCCAGGCTCGCCTTCCTCGCAGGCGGATTCCGTAGGTGGGGGAGTCAAGATAACCCCGACCGGTCTGAATGTGTGCTCGGTCACCTGCGAAACGGTTGCCTTGCAGACCGAGGGCAACCGCATTGGTCGAAGTCATCGACAGGGAATATGAGCCATGCCACATCCGGCGTGCATGCTTGAGCGAGACAATCTGTGGTTCGTGAACCGCGGAGCACGGACAGGAGAGTAGGGATGAGGGATCAGAGTTATGTGGACGTGAGAGGACAAGATCGGTACTCTGAAACATCGTCGGCCCCGGCAGCCAGGCTCATCTTCCACAGGGAAACCGACGGCACAGGAAGGATGGCCTCGCCCGCCCCGCACATGCAGTAGCGGCAAGCGTGAGAAATTGAAAGGGCGTAGGCTTGGAACGAATGAGACGGCGAACTTGGCGTGCTGATGATGCGTCTGTAATTCTGGTCACTGTCTCTGGAGGCAGCGAGAAGGGAAGACGTGGCTACGGAGGATTTGTTTCATGGCAAATATGAGGTACATACGATGGCACATCGTATGCCCCAAGCCTGCATAATTATTTCACAGCTCGCGCGCATTGCATTGCGAGAAGGACGGTCACAGAGCAGAGTCGACAACACATCACCAACAAGGCGACCCGGAACTTCTGTATCGACATGGGCTTGACACCAAGGAACATCGCATCAGCTCGCGTTATCAACCTCTCTCATCTACTGTTTAGTGTCGGGGTGTAATCGCAACCCGTGGATACCGTGTAAGCGGTGACTAGCATTCTCCCTGCGACCTCCCGTCTGTTACGCGCACGAGCCAGTTGTTCACCTGTTGATGATGGGATAAACCCTGATGCACAACCCGTTCTCGTATTCACCGTGTTGCTAGCTGTATCCAGCACGCAGTAATCTCTTGAACGGGCGGCAATTCCAACAGCGCACACTCGCCTATTGCTCGGACCCTGAGTAGGTTGCTGAGCATCGATCTGGGTGTCCCTGCTTGCACGGGCACAAGACGCTGCTGTTGAAAGTCTGTGGTGGTGTGAAATGTGCTGGCACGTTGTTGCCTTGCAGCTCGTGTTGGCGTCTATACTGGGAGTAATGTTCCTTGCCGAAGAGCGATCGCTTGTGCATGTGGCTGTGACACATCAAGGGCGCCGAACGGACGGCCCCAACTCCTGCTTTGCCCGGTCGGGGCAAGTATGCAGGAGGGCGAGCAGGAGGAGCTGAGAAGTTCATGCAAGTACCAACTAGTATGGGCATCTTTGCGCCCGGCTTCTATACACTCATTCCAGCAAGGTCAGCAGACGGTCGCCTCACTTTCGAACCGTCTCTAGCCAAGCTCAGGGATGAAGAGAATGCTCGGTTGCAGGAATCAGGACAGGTTAGATGGATTTGCAATATTAGGTATGACTATCGATAACAGGAGGTGACCGGGAGCCTTGCTCCTGCTGGACTTGGTGTCGTGCTCGGTCAAGGTGGAATGGCCCTCTGTCGACCACGGCTATGAACTCGCTCAGATTGACCCGATCATCCCGTGGTGCTCCAAACACTCGCCGGCGCCGTTGACAGAGACCCAAAATCTATGTACAATCCGCTCTGTCGCGTCGGCTGGGTCGAAGGGTAATGCTTCAGTGTTTGAACCAGAAATCTCGCAATCGCTTCCGTAACCACTCATTAATAGTTGTACACACACGGCTAGGTGCTTCGTTGCCCGACCAGGGAGAGCCTGCTGTCGAGCTATCACCGCAGCGGTACCTTCACGTCCTGGACGCCACGCTTGATGACTTCGTCCAAGGTCCACCGGGGCTCGACGACTAGAGACTTTGCCACTTTGTCGTGCTTTTCCAGTCGCTTGCGGCTCTGCTCCATCTCCCAGGTTACGCCTTCCGGCAACGGAGGGGCACCGCCAGCGATGCCACTCGCAAACTTGAGCTGCAGGACATTGCCGATCTCATCACAGGCCGACAAGAAGCGATCAAGATCCTCTTTGTTGTGAGCAGCGGAGACGCAGAAACGTGCCCGGGACGAGATCAGCGGCGTAGCAGGATATCCAACCACCACCACCGAGATCTTGCGCTTGAGCATCTCGTGCGAGAAGGCCGGCATCTTGGCAGGATTGTAAAGCATGAGGGGGATGATAGGCGAATCGTCGTGACCGTAAACAATAAAGCCTAGGCGTTTGAGACCAAGTCGGAGATACCGTGAGTTGAATGCAATTCGCTGCAACCGCTCTTCGCCTTGACCCGGGATCAGATCGCCATTGATAAGTTTCAAGGCAGCGATAATCTGTGCGAGAACTGCAGGACCGGGAGCTTCGCCGTAGACAGTGCCAGCATTGCACAGTCGCAATTTGTCGATGGCCACCTTGTCACCAGCGACGTATCCTCCGTTAGCACCGAAAGACTTGGTCAGCGTGCCCATGAGGATATCGACCTCGGCGGGGTCAATTCCAAAGTAGTCGCAAACGCCTCTTCCGCGTGGCCCGAGGGCACCGATCGAGTGAGCTTCATCGACAAAGAGATTATACTTGTATTTCCTCTTCAATCGGATAAGGCCGGGCAGGTTGCACATAGTCCCTTCCATGGAATACAGCCCTTCGACAACGACAAGGATTTTCTTCCACGGTCGGTGGGTGCGGGGCTGACCTTGGGAGATGGCGTCCCGAAGCTTGTCTTCAAGATCCGTCATATCATTGTGCTTAAACGAGGCAATCATGGCACCCGAAAGTCTCGATCCGAAACGGATTGACGCGTGATTGAGCTCGTCGGAAAGGATCAGGTCGCCTTTTCCCACCAGAGCAGGGAAAATGGAGGCATTGGTACCGAATCCCATGGAAAATACCATGGCCGACTCCTTACCCACGAACTCGGCAATAAGAGCCTCACATTCGACGGCGAGCTCAGATGTGCCCACCTCGCTCCTGGAGCTGGCGGTAGACAGGCCGTATTTCCTGATTGTCTCTTCAACCGAGTCGGCGCAAGGACCTTCCGACTGGGCGAACCCAAGGTAGTTGTAGGAACTCATGTTCAAGGTCTCGGTAGTAGTGCCGGTCATGGTGAAGTGGACATTTCCGTCATCGGAGGTACGGTCTAGCAGATTGATGTATCGTCCCGGAACGCCGGTAGTAGGTCTATTGAAACAATCATTGATGCGCATCTTCAATCGTCGGACGTAAAAATTGTCAAAGTCGCTGTTCAGAGCAGCGTATCCATTCCGTGACTTCAGGTGTCGGTAGGCGTCCTCCTTCAGCTTCATGCCGAAGAAGTCTCTGACGTGGCCGAATATTATGAGAATCAAGTAGGAGATGTAGGTGGTCAAAAGATAGTAATAGGGCGGTTCGTCCATGACGGGTTCCGGAAACTCGCCGCCCTGGTGTCGACTGGTGTATCTGTGAGATTGCGAATTCAGAGGGCCAAACTGTGCGTGTTGCCGTTGCAACTTCCGCGCCTCGGCCGGAGAAGGCGGTTGGAAAAGGGTGGTCGGGGGCTCGTCCATGTTGGCCGAATCTGCACGCGCCGTTGACAAGGAAATGCTGGGTAGTGAAAGCGAAGGTGTGCTTATAGGTGGCGACCCTGACGCGAGAAATGCCTGCTCTTGAGCTTTGCTCGCTGCCAGCAGCGCCGCTGCGGCAGATTGAGCCTCTTTTGTTTTGGGCGAGGTTGAAAAGAATTGAGCGATCTTACTGGCTTTCTGAGAGGTCTTGTTGACGAGGCTGCCGCCCTTTTCTGACGGCGCAAAGGACGGCCAGGGGGTCGGAGGTGAGCTGCTGAGAAGGGCGTTGGATACTCGACGAGGCATGGCCAAAAGTGCGCTGCAAAACTGATAGGGTAGGGTCGGACAAACTCCTCCAGATAGCTATCGACGCTCCGCCGAATTTTTCTTTTCTGACAGGAATTGTCGTTGGAAGATCGTGTGTTCGATGTGGCGGTGTACGGAGGGAAAGGTTTTCGAAGAGCCTCGGCGACGTTCAATGCTGCTTCGGGTCGCAGACAAGGGGGGTTTTTTTGGTCGAAAGACGCTGGCCGGTAGAGATCGATTCGAGGCACGCAGGGCGAGTCGAGCCACAGCAAAACTGTCTGAAGGAGGTGCTCGGCGCTCAAGGAACTGCAGCTTCGTTTTTTTAGCTGGGAATACGACAAAGGATCCTGCAATATCGAATTGTATGACACCAGCCGCCGGCGAACCCGGATGACAGACAATTCCGTCCCAGCCGTGATTGGACACAACAAGCTTGTGCCTTGCAGCAAACCACCCGCCTGAGCCTAGGGAGCCGCAGACCCGTTGCCTCGATGCGGAGAGCAGCTGATCGAAGCACAATAGCTTACGGGATAAAGTTGAGGAAGAAAGATGGAGGACAGAAAGAAGATTTACGGAGTGAGTAGGATGCCACAAAAGCTGTGCACGCGACGCGATGCTCTAAGCAGAGACATTGTGCTGACAGCAGTTAAAGGCCAATTGCTGAAACCGGGGCTGGTCGCTGCTGTGAAATTGCTTCTAGGCCCGGCCACTCTCTGAATGTCTCTGCTCCAAGGGACTTCCAGGGGCCATCGTGTGCGAAATAGGGGGCAACCGGTTAAAGCGGAGCTGGCAGAAATTTGCACGCAGACCCGGAGAAGCCCCAATTGGTAGAACGATCTGGCTATGGTTACACTAAACTCTTCTAAACGTTAGTCCCCGCAGTTTCCTTGGCACTCATCACCCAGCATCTCGCCTATCCATTTCCGATAACTGATTTGATCACTTGATATATTGTCAGGCCATCCTCCCAATTACTTGTACGAGCACACAATGGCCATCGCCCAGGAGGCAGATAAGTCAGCGACAAGCTCGAGTAGAGTCAGAGACTAGACCTCACTCTCATACAGCTCTCGTCGGATCGAGTTCGCATGGTCCAACTCCGAAGACACGATGATTGTGACGACCTTCCTGGTCAATGAGGTACTTTGGACGAGTAAAAACAACAGTAGGCTGCTGGTAAGATCCCTCATTTACTCGTACTGGGTACAGACTCTTTGGATCCTCAATTCGGGCATCATTGATCTGTCATGGTCCTAAACCAGCATCCGAGGATCACCGTCGTCGGATACCTGTCCGGACCCAATTCCGCCCGATGCTTCGTGTAAAGTCGGAGTCCAATTGGCAGTGTCGGCGGCCGTGGTTCCCCAGAGTTTCTGTTAAGGTACTAGTACATTTCAAGCCATCCTCACAACAATTTCACTTTTTGCACAGAATTTGTTACAATGGCACCGAACACTCTGAATGGTGAGACGAAGGACTCTGTCGAGCTCTGGAGGCATCCTCGCCCCGAGTCTACCGAGTTCTATGCTTTTCAGCAACATATAGCAAAAAAGCACGGCGTCGCAACCTCGTCCTACAATGATCTCTGGCAATGGAGTGTCGATCACCCTGCCGCCTTCTGGGAGGAAGTATGGCATTACACGGGGATAAAGGCGAACAAGCAGTATGATGTAGGTAACTCGTTACAAGATGGACTGTTCAAGGCGTGCTAATACCACTTGATAGAAAGTCTTGGACGAGTCCGCTCCAATGTTCCCCAAGCCTGCCTTCTTCTCTGGTTGCGAGCTGAACTTCGCCGAGAACCTGCTCTTCCCAGCGGCAAATCCTCCCGAAGACGGCCTTGCAATCATTGCTGCCACAGAAACCATGCGCGAAGAGGTGACATGGTCTCAGCTGCGCCAGCGGGTGCGGGAGTGCGCCGCAGCAATGGAAGCGCATGGACTACAGAAGGGAGAAAGAGTTGCAGGATATATGGCCAACACGTCGAATTCAGTGGTCGCAATGCTGGCAGCAACGTCTCTGGGCGCCATATGGTCAGGTGTGAGTCCTGACACAGGTGTTCATGCTGTGCTCGACAGACTCCGCCAGATTGAGCCAGTCCTCCTCTTTGCTGACAACGCCGTAACCTACAATGGCAAGATCCATGAGACGCATGCGAAAATATCGCAAGTCGTGTCGGAGTTACCATCGCTCAAGAATCTCGTCGTCTTCGAGACCATCCCAGGTCACCACTTTGACCTCTCATCCATCAGCAGCCACGGCGCTACCACGGTGGAATTGTATTCTACCTTTATTGCGAAGGGCGACTCTTCAAGGCCTCTTCGCTTTACGTATCTACCTCCGGAGCATCCAGTTTACATTCTTTACTCATCTGGCACCACGGGCGTGCCTAAGCCAATTGTACACGCTTCGCTGGGAACTCTACTGCAGCACAAGAAGGAGCACCAGATTCACTCCGATGTGAGATGTTTAGAAAGACTGTTCTATTTCTCCACCGTCACCTGGATGATGTGGCATTGGCTAGTGTCCGGCCTAGCTAGCGGAGCAACGATTGTACTTTATGACGGTTCCCCATTTCACCCTCACAAAGAGATGTCCATGCCTCTGCTCATTGATGAGCTAGAAATCAACCACTTTGGCACGTCAGCTAAGTACTTATCTCTCCTGGAACAGGCACAGACTCTCCCCCGAGAAGCTTCTCCCAGGAGAGCTACGCTCACATCTCTGAAGTCCATTTTCTCGACTGGATCGCCTCTTGCACCTAGCACTTTCGAATACGTCTACAAGAATCTTTCGCCTCCGGCACCTCATCCGGGCATACTCCTTGGCTCCATAACTGGCGGAACAGACATCATATCACTTTTCGGCGCACCCTGTCCCATTCTCCCCGTCCACGCCGGTGAGATCCAATGCCGCGGCCTCGGCATGGCTATCAGAGCATTTTCCGCCGACGGCAAGGATATTACTCTAACCGGTCAGCCCGGCGAGCTCGTCTGCACTGTTGCGTTCCCTTGCCAGCCGTGCATGTTCTGGCCCCCTGGCCCTAGCGGCGAGAAACGATATAAATCATCATACTTCGAGGTCTTCACCGATCCGAAAACTCGCCACGCGGTCTGGCACCACGGGGATTTTGTACGTTTCAATCCCGCGACTGGCGGGATCTGGATGCTTGGCAGGTCTGATGGTGTACTGAACCCCATGGGAGTCCGGTTCGGCTCAAGCGAGATCTACAACATCCTGCTCGAGCATTTCAGTACCGAAGTCGAGGACGCATTATGCATTGGCCGGAAACGCAAGCAAGATGCCGATGAGGTCGTGGTCTTGTTCGTCAAAATGGCACAGGGTCAGACATTTTCAGGAGAGTTGGTCCGGAAAATACAGGCTGTGGTGAGGAAAGAACTGAGTGCTCGACATGTGCCTAAGATCATAGACGAATGTCCAGAGATTCCGGTAACAACCAATGGCAAAAAGGTCGAGGGAGCTGTCAAGCAGATCGTGAGCGGAATGAATATTAAGACTTCTGCCAGTGTTGCCAATAGTGAATGCCTGGATTGGTACAGGAAGTGGGCGGAGACACATTAACTGACGACCGGCTCGATCGCCACGTCAGTATTTGTTCAAGATCGACGAATGCAGCCGATTTGACGATGCAGCGTCAAGACAACAGCTGTTCATCACGCAGCAGAGAGGTCAAATACCAGAATTCCTTCAATCTGCATTTCTTCTCTTGTCAAGCAATGCGCCACTTAGCCGCAAACACGGATCCTTGGAAGCGAGCCCCTATTTTGACAAAGCTCAGGCCTGCAGAGATATCCTGTTCCAGGGGCCGAGGTTTCTTCAAGCACAAAAGACCTGCTTGGGCGCCGTTGTTTGACTTGCAGCCAAGGTACAGAGAATGACAGAAGGTTGGCCCGTCATTTGTCGGCTGGGGATTCTCTCCGCCATCTGTGTCCTGCTTCCACTTGTGCTTCTCACACCGGAGTCTGACCATGGTATCGATCTAGTCCTCTCGAAAGATAGCTTGGATGGGATAGGGACTTCCTCGAGCTATTGGTGCAATTCAGTATCAAGACGTTCAGAGCAGGGAGATGAAAGAGATTTGGTCTATACCTTATATATTTCCCATCGGCGCGTCGGATCCTGAAGAGTTGGAGTGGAGAGGAGTCCCAGAACGCTTTTCGATAACAGAGATACCGGCATACTCAGCGGCGGTTTCCAACCACTCCAAAGTCTATATCCGTTTCTAGACCAGAGTAGCCTAACTAGCTTGCGTACTTGTAGGTTATGTAGAGGTAAGGGATCTATTGAACCAGCTCCCATTCTCCATTTTCTCTCCTGCAGACCCATCACACAAATGCCCTCCTGTCCCATATGTCATCAACCGACGGCTACGTGGACAACACATCGCCGTCACACTGGTAAATGTAAGGGAGTTGTTTTTCTACACAGGGGATCTAGTGGCTAACTAGCGATCACTCGTCAGTGCCAGGTGACAAAACAGGGAAATATTACGATCTGGGACCAATTCACAATCATGGTTCAAGAATGTACGATGACCCCGTCTCAGTGCTTTACACGAGTTTTCCCATTTTATTCTAAATGAGAAAACATAGGAAAACCAGTTCCGGTTTACATAATGTTGGTGGCGATAGTCCGTCCGGCGGTTGGGTCGCAGCTGGGCGTGCTGGCATCGCGTGTTGCTGAGCTGCCCTGAGGTCCCGTCTCAGTACTTTGCATGAGTTTTCCTATTGCGTTCTCAAAGGGGAAATATGGGAAAACTCATGCAAAGTACTGAGACGGGACCTCAGGGCAGCTCAGCAAAACGCCATCGCAGCACGCCCAGCTGCGACCGGACCCAACCACCCCACGAACCACCACCATGCGAACCGGAGCTGTTTCCAGTTCTGAAAAGCGTATGTCAAGATATAGCCATGTCTATACCTCGATGAGGCATTGATCCACCCTGTGAATTGGAACTTGTCTCAACAATACCACTGGACTTGGTAAGTGCGCTGCAGCAGCGTAAACCACGACCAGCATCACCACCTCTTGAAGTAGAACCGGTTGTTTTGGCGTTGCCTGTTGGAAACCGAAGGAAGGATCGTGACTCCTACCAAGAGATAGTTGCGCATATGCCTCGAACAAGCGACATGTCAAGAACCTATCTGTCATCAGTCATCTCAACGAAAGTATGGATTGACGCGACCAGTGGAATACAAGTTGCGGGCGGGTTTTGGAAGAGTATACCCGCTGCAACAGGCTTCTTAAAATTGCCATTGAAGACGACAATGCGCTGGTTTTCCTTGCAAATGATATATCCCTTCTGTTTCGTTTCGATTTTGTCCTTCTCGTCCTGATTCTTGAAATTATCGTTCTCAAGATCACCATATTGCTTAGAACCCGCCGGATTCTCGAGCCAGAACATTTCGCCATAAACATAGTACTCGCCAGCCTCCTTGATTGTGGAAATCTGCCTCATGGTGTCGAAATCATTTGCCTAATGGTGATCAGATAACATCGACGTTGAGTACCTATATGCTGTGCGTACAGGCATTGTAGCGGAAGAGCTCGTTGTTAACGGAGGCACGAGAGTTAGCCGAGTAGGATCTTAATAAATTATTGTGTATGCGCTCAATCTGTGGTAAGCGGATTGCAATGATGGAGAATCACGATCAAAGCATAAATGTCAATTGCTGTCGTGGATTTGATGGCGCAGTTCCTAACGACATGACATCCAGCTCTCCTCCAACGTGGCAAGAGTGGATGTCGATTCGCAGTTAAAGGATGCGCCTTGCTGGAACACGCCGTCTCTGACGTGTAAGGATCCTATTGGCAATCTCGTCGTTAAACATACCTTGCTTCTCAAGGGAGCTGTGGCGTTTTCTTGCGTTCTCCGCTCCAATACGTCGGTGGAGATCCCTGCAAGAGCAGAGAAGATTAATTACGATCTGGATGATTGTCAGTTAGTGGAGACAGCTCCTTGTCGAGTGAGGTACTTGAGAATCTCCTAGGACTTGATCATGATTCTTCTCCTCTGGCATGCACAGAGATTGTCACCACCTACATCTTCTCGACTCTCGAAGCCTTGAAGATGGCCGCCTACCTGTCAGATGTCGAGACTCATGCGGGCGGTTAAGGATCTGTGGATTTTCAATCGATCGATTAGGCTCCGGTACGACGTTGTGAATGTGAACTCCTCTTCAGAGATCATTCCCACATGAAGATCGGACGCAGTGGATACTGGCGACCCCGCGATCGCATCAATGCCACGCGGCTCCTCTCGCAGCCAGTCCAAGCTTGACCGATAGATAATTTTGCGCTGGCTGACGTGGCCATGTTGTAGAAGGGGAAATGGTATTGTGGTACAGCATGTGGTGAGGAGGGGGTTTACTCAAGCTCGGACGAATTAGAGATGAGAGATCCTTTGCACGTTCACGAGAAGTCGCGACCCTTGTTTCGAGCTACGGATACGAGGGTGGCGTGGTCTGAACATACGTTCGCAGCGAAGGTCCGGATCGTAGATCGTGGGTCAGAAGGGGATAGTTGTTGTATCGCGATGAGGCGTGTGAGAAGATGGTGGAGTTAACCTTGTGTTCATTTGTATGTGAGTACTAGTGAGCTATCTCTGAGGAGAGAGAGAGAGAAGAGAGACTAGTCCCCAGTGGGACGCGCCTTCCGTCTGCGTTATGCCTTCCGTGACAACATCCCCGGTTTCTTTAAGAGTCCTTCGTGTCCTTATAATACTGTCTCCGCTGGTTAATTATCTTTTAAGGCCTCTACCTTTTAATTATCTTCTATAGTCTTTACTAGTTAATTATATCTTATATATACCTTAGGTTTTAGCGCGCCCTATTTTAGTTTCTTTAGTATCTATTCCGCCTTTACCGGGGCCTTTTTATATAGTATATTAAGGAATTTATAAAATTATTCTAGAGACTTAAATTTATTATTATTTAGTTCCTTTATCTCTTAGTATATTAAGCTTTTAATTATTTTTATCGCTATTATATACTCTACTTAGTCTCTATTATCTTAAATTTTATAGATCCTAAAAAGGTTTATATACTAGTCGCTAATTTATAGTCTCTAGAATATTTTACTTAATAATTCTCTTTATACCTTAATTATTATTTTTAGAGTATCTATAATAAAATAGAATTAGGCGGATAGCTATAGTTATATTATCTTTATAAGTTTAAAGCTTTATTTTAGGGGCGCGATCTCTAGCTTTTTTAGCTAATTATTAAAAAGTATCTATACTTTATCGCTTATTTATTTAATTTTATCTATATATATAATAAATTTAGTAAATATCTCTTCTATATTAAAGTCGGGTTTATAAAAGAGTTACTATATTTCGCGCTTTAATTTACTTATAAATTTATAGATATATCTAAAGTCTTTATTTAATAATTAGTCTTTAATATCTATTTAGGGTATTTAAATACTTTATTAATATATCTCTTTAAAAAGCTAGATAATAAATTTTATATTAGACTTTAAGTATAGTTTAATAGATAGTAATTAAAGAATTCTAATTTTATTAAATTTAATATAGAATAAGGTATTTAAATTACTAGTTTTATAGCCTTTCTTAAGAGTTATCTTTTTACCCTTTACTATATAGTTATAAATATACTAGATAATATTATCTATACTTAGTATATTAGTAATTATTTATTTTAATTCCGGGTTATTAGGTAGAGTTCCGTATAGAATCTCGCTTTTATTAAAGTCACTTTCCTCTTTATTATTAGAGACTAGAAGTAGAAGGTATTTAAATTTTAATTATATCTTAGTACTATCTTTAACTATAGTACTTTATAGTTTCTTATCTTTCTAAATAAGCTTCTATTCTTTTATAACTTTTTATTTCTTAGGTTTTAGTTAGGTAACTTTAATTTTATTATCTCCTTTTAGTATATAAATATAAGTAGGCTTAATTATCTTTACTCTCTTTTTAAATTCCGTCTAGAGTAGCTTTTTTTTTATCTTACTTATAAGGGTATTAAATTTTATTAAGTACTAGCGAAGAAAATTAAGGTCTTTATAGCTAAAGTTAATATCTTTCTTTTAGCTTTCTCTAATATATTATATTACTAAATTAAAGTCTATTTTATTAATTTTATCTATAGTATTACTACTATAGTTAAGGCTATTATTATAATAAAAATAAAATAAAGAAAATACTATTAAGTAATATATTTAAAGAAAATAAATATTTATTTATACTAAGTTTATTACTCTTAATAATAAAGTATTAAATATAAATAATTATTCTTTTTATACTTCTCTTACTTTTCTTTTACTTTTAGATTTATTATAGCTTATTTATATTTCTATATTTCTATTATTAATAATATATCTTTTTTATACTATCTAGTCTTTACTATATACTTTCTATATTAGCTTTTATTCTCTCTACTATTATAATAGTCTATTAGCTATAGCTCTAGTTTTCTATAAAGCGCGCTTAAATTTATTAATAAAGTATTTTATATTCTTTAGTAGATTTATATAGTATTATCTATTATATTCCGCTCTAAAACCTTTCTATCTTACCTAGTATAATAGAGGTAATAAAGTTTTTATATCTCTTATTAGTTATATATAACTATATAAATTATATAGGTATTCTTATTAGTTATAGCCTTAGCGCTAACTATTATACCTTTAGTATATATTACTAGTAGACTTACTTATATTTAATATATAGGTATAATACTAAGTAATATAGTAATAAGTTTCCTATCTTAAGAGACCTCTTCTTTAAGTAATATATTACTTAGGCTAAAGTACTATTTATTATAAATATAGTTATATATCTTAGATTAGAGATAATATCTATCGCTATATAATCCTCTATCTAATAGCTCTAAAGCCGCGCCCTAGTTTATTAGTGCCTCTAATAAGAATATTTATCGGAATATTAAGAACTATATTAAGATAGATATATTTATAAGCGATAGAGCGACTAAACGAAATAATAATTAAATTAATAAAATTGAATAGCTAGAGCGGTATAATAGAAGACCTATAATATTATAACGATATAAATTAATAAACTAGACTGAACTAAGGACGCTTAACTACTAGGGTAGCTTACTTACTTACTAACTGAATAAGGACCGATAGAACTAACTAATTAACTATTTATTAATTAAATATTAATTAACTAAACGAAGCTAGCTATATATATAGAACCGCTATATAGAGAGCTATTTAGATTACTAGCTAAGTAAGTTTATCTCGCTATATAGGGTATAGATTATAACTATATTAGCTATTTATAGAAATCGCTACTTAGGGTGTTTAATAAAGGTCCTAGCTATATATATTTACTACTACTATATAGAGTAAATACTAATAACTAAATAACTAACTAGAAAGACTTAAGGTTAATAACTAGTACTTAAGGAGGTAGAATACCGCTAACCCTAAAGTTTCCTAACCTTAGGAATAGGGGGAAGGCCCTATATCGACGCCCTATCTTAGAGATAACTAGCTATAGTATCTTAACTAGATTTAGTAAAGAAGATTAACTATTCGCTTTAACTAAGATTATTAAGGATATATTAATAAGAAGACTAGAAATTAACTATAAATAATTAAGAGAGACTAGAACTATTAACTATTAATAATTCTATATATTATATATAAATATAAATATATAAAAACCTAAAAATAACTAGATTCTAAACTATTTACTAGAGAAGAAATATTTATTTTATTTTCTTTAATTATTTAGTTAATTAACTAATTAAAGAAGATAAAATATCTTTAAATAGATAGAGAAAGATAATATTATTATAATTATTATTATCTCTAGCGATATTAAATATAATATCTAAGTTAGTAGCGATACTTACCCTCTTTATAATAATATTAATAAGAGAAATACTCTAGAGCTTAAATAGAAGTAATAATCTTTTATTCTTTAATAGAATAAATATAATCTCCTTCTTTAAGGAGTTTAAAGAGCTATATAGATATAACTAAATAATAAATAGTAAGGAGTATATTTAGAGATCTATCCGCTTTATATTAAAAGAAGAGAAAGAATACTATAAGGAGCTTATAGAGTATAATAAGATAGACTAAAAGTAGTTTAAAGAATAAGTCCTAAAGAAATATAAGGATTATAATAAGACTTAATAAATAATAAATATATACTATCTTTAAGTACTTATAAGATATTATTATAAGAAATCTTAGAGTTTAGATTTATATCTTTATTAGTTCTATAGAGCTATAATCTATTTAATTAGTAATAAGTTTAAGATAAACTATATATACTATTATCTCTTCCTCTCTAGATTACTATAGATATATATAAATAAAATTTATAAAAAAAAAGAACTATTAAACTATAAATTAAAGAATTTAAACTTTAATAAATATTAAAAGTTAGTAAAGAGCTTATAGAATATTAATAATAAAACTAATAAATTTACTTAAGGAGTATTTAATAAGGAGTTTTAAGAGCTTATATATAAAAAGAAAACTTATCTATTTATATACTATAGAGAGGAGGCTTAAGAGGCTAAATATTATAAGGATTAAATAGATAGTATAGTAAAGGCTAGTATAAAGGCCTTACTACTAGTAAATAGACCTTTAACTTTTACTATTATTAAGATACTAGTAGAGGAACTAATCTAACTAATAAGTATAATAGCGCTGCTAATTTAATCTTAAGAAGTAATTACTCTTAAATTTATAATATAACTAGTGAAAGCTCTAAAGGTAGTACCTTAGAAAGCTATTTAGCTATAAAATTAACTATAGTAAGACTATATAGTGCGCTTCTTAGGAAATCTATAGTATAATACTAAGGGGTAATTAAGTCGGCGTAACTTGACCTTAAGTATAACTAGCGGACCCTATTTTCTTTATAACTAACTAGACTACTTAATATATAAAGATTCCTAGTAGGTATACTAGAAGAGTACTAAAGTATTATATCTTAAGTAAGACTATTATATTATACTTAGAAGGTTCTATAGGCTAGATTAACTAGTATTAGTATTAATAATTCTAATAAAGAAAATAAGGAATAAATATCTTAAATAGATTACTAGAGAGATTAATAAATATTCTAGTATTTAATCTAGGTAGCTATATAGAATAAAAGATCCTAATCCTAAACCGCTATTAGTCTAATTAAATTTAATTAGAGTAGTAGACTTAAATCTAGATTTTAATACCTTAGATAATTTAGAAGATAATTCTTTTATTCTAGTACTAGTAAGATTAAAAGGAATTCGCGTTAATATACCTTAGCCGGATACCTAAGTGGATACTTTTAGTAAGCGACCTATACTATAATAAGGTAGATATATATAAGTAAAGTACTCTAGAATAGGAATATATAAGCCTATTATTAATAGCTAGCGCTATTATATAATATACTAATAGCGCCTATAAGAAGAAGTTATCTATAATAATATTATTAATAATATTTCTTTAATTAAACGACCGACTAATTAAAGGCCGCTAAATATCTCTATATAGATTATATAGGAAAATAGATTATATAACTAGATTAAAGATATTAAGATAGGCGATATATCTATATATCTATAGTAGGTACTTATATATCTATAGATAAAAAAGGAGCCTTAGTATAAATTACCTAGATTTATCCCGCTTTATAAGGCCCTCTTATAAGATTTAAATATTACTAGAAAGATTATAAATTAGCTACTAAATTAAAAAGTAGTAGTCTATATAGAAAATTTACTATTAATAAAAGAAGTTTAAGATAAATAGTTCTCTTAAAAGTATTAGTACTATAATAAAGATAAATAAGAACTAATTTATTAAGTATATATATTATAAATTTAAATAGTCTATAGTAAGAGAGACTCTACTAGCTAGCTTAATACTATATAAACTAACCTATATTTAGACTATTAGGTTTATCCTTAATTATACTATAGTAGCTACCTCTATCTACTAGTAAAGATAAAGGGTAGATATAAGGATTTATTACTAGATACTAGAGCTAAGATTAACCTAATATCTCTTAATTTAGTTAAAGATTTATAAATCTCTTAGTATATATAAAAGGTAAGGTTTATTTATAATATTATTAAATTTAATAGAGATTAAGAGAAGTTTATTAGTATAATTAAAGACTTTATAGTAAATATTACTAGTATTAAGGTCTTAATAAATATCTATATAATAAATACTATAGACTCTTAATACCGCTTTATTTTAGATTAACTATTTTAAAAGACTACTTAAGGTTCTATTTAGGAGAAAGATAATAATATTTATATTATAAGCCTAATAAATAGCTTTATTAATAAATATATCTAGATTATTACTTAAACTACTCCTAATATTAAAGAATAGTAGAGAATATATATAATAGTTAAGCTTATCTATATAGCCGCGTTAAAAGGCTTAATAAGTATAAAGAACTAAAGAAATCTATACTTACTATAGTAAGGGCTTAATAAAATAAAGAAAGAATTACTATTAACTTTAAGATAGATAAAAATAATAATTTAATATTATTTATAAATACTTTTAAGTTAAATAATAATAATCTTTAGGATTAGTATTTTTAGATCTAATCTTTTAATATTAAAGATAATAAACTACTTATAAGATCCTTAAAGTTAGTAAATAATAAAGTATTATAGTAAGATTTAGAAAATAAGTAATAGTATAAATAATATTAAATAAAAAAACCTCTTAAAGCTTAAGTTAATACTCTATATAAGAGGAAGGTAGATAAAGTAAAGCTTATTAATATAGACTTTTAAGACGGCTCTATATCTAGTAGTTTAGTAGACTAGCGGTTAAGAGTAAAGAAGAGGGTATAAGAATCTTTTAATAATTATCTATATATATTCTTAAAATAGATTAATCCTTATCTTATAAAGTTTCCTCGCGGCTAATACTTAATATTAAAGCGCCTAGAGAAGCTAGTAATTAGCCCTAATTTAAACCCTAAAGAGAAGAAGGTTCTAGTTAAGATTCTATATAATTATAAAGGAGCCCTTACTTAGAATATTAAGGAAATTAGTTAAGTATATTATAAAGTTACTTCTCTATAGGTAATTTAAATAGTACTTTATACTCTATAGTAAGTTAAAAGTTTCCCTATTTTAAAGGTACTTAAGCCTATTATAATTAAGCTAATAAAAGATAAAATTAATTTAGACCTCTTTAAATCTAGATATAAATTATATTAAAACCTATTCTTCCTTATTAAGAAGAAGAAGCCTAGTAAGTACTACTTAATAATTATTACTTAGAATATTAATTATATAATAATCTATAATATTAATTTATCTTCTTTATTTAATAACTTTATAAAAGAGTTTACTAGAATATAAATAATCTCGCTCTTAAATTAGCTCTCTAGATATAACTAAATTAAACTTACTAAAGAGAGCCGAGATCTAATAGGTATTTATACTTTACTTAGACTAGTTTATTATATAATATTACTCTAGGGTATAATAAACTCTATAGTATAATTTATATAGATTACTAACTATATTCTAAAAGAGTAAATACTAACTACTATATATTTATTCTTAAATAATATTACTATAAAGGGCCTAAAGATAAACTATTAAGAAGAGGAAGTATCTCCCGGAGTATAGCGGTTTATAATAGAATATCTAGTTAATTTAAATAATATACTACTTAATCTTAAGCTTACTAAAGCTATAGTTATAGGGTAGAAGCTTTAGCTCTATATAAAAGGAATTAAGGTTATTAGATATATTTATAATTAAGATAGATAATATCTATAATAGACTAAGATCTATAAGATCTAAACTTAGTTAAGATTAATAAACTAATTAAAACTTTATAGTTTCTTAGGAATCTATATATATTACTATATTTAGATTCCTTATTTTATAATAATAGCTAAGCTACTATATAACTTACTTTAAAAGAATATTATTTAAATTTAGGTAAAAGTTTATAAAGAAAGTATATAAGTATTAAAAGAAGTATTAGTATCGCCGCTTACTCTAATTAGTCTTAATTATAGTAAGTTTAGTAGTTTAATTATCCTAGCTATTAACGCTAGTAGTAAAGGTTAGGGAGCTATATTAATATAGGTTAACCTAATAATAAGAAGATATTAAGCTATAAGGTATAAAAGCGGTATTTAGTTAAGAGCGGAGTAAGAGTATAACGCGCTAAAAAGAGAAGCGCGGAGCTTACTAAAGGCTCTTAAGAAGTTTAAATATTAACTATATACTATATACTTTATTATTAAAACCGATACTATAACTCTAGTAGTATAACTTAATTATTAATTAAGAGACTTACTTAGCGCTATTATTAATTAATAGCTAGCCTAGATCTATAAGTTTAACTTTAAGGTAAAGTATATTCCTAGAAAGCGAAATATAGTTACTAATACTCTATCCCGCTATCCTCCGACTAAAGAAGATATCCGGAAAGCTAAGAAGGAGGAGGATATTAATAACTAAATTAAGGCTTAAATACTTTTTATATATAGTAGTATTGAACTGGGGCGCGGCTTCAGAGCCGTTGGGTAGAGGATTGTACGGCGGCGGGCATTGCCTCTGATCTAAGATACACAACTATATTTACAACAGATGGCACTTCGGCCCAAGTGATATGTTGCTTAAAGAAGGGGTCTCTTAAGATAGGAAACTTATTGCTGTATTGCCTGGTGTTGTGCATGCATGTTGAATGTAAGCAAGTCTGCTGGTAATATATGCCAAAGGCACAACAGTTGGCGCTAAGGCCGCAACTAATGAGAACGCCCGTGCAATTTGCACGGTCACATGCAACTAATAAGAAATGTAAAAACTTCATCACCCCTATTACAGTATTTAATTAATTAAATAAATAACTTAATAAAAGGACTTTATAATAGTATAATTAGTTATTATATAGATAAGGGACTAATCTATAGAACCTAGTAAGTAATATATAATCTAGCTCTTTAAGAATAAATACTCTAAGAACTTAAAAAGGCTTATAAAGTATTTTTAAGACTAGTAGCGACCTTTAAGGATAAGTAATAATAACTTTTATAAGCTATAATATAACTCTATTAATTATTTTATTTATAGGGGATATCTCTTTTAAAAGCTAACTACTAATTAACTAAGTAGAAGAGTTATTAATAATAATACTAAGAAGTAATAAATTCTTAAATTTATATATAATAAGACTAAATATTATAAATAAGACTTAATAAACTAAAGAGTTATAGATTAATACTTTTAAGAAGGCTAGTATTAAGATATTTAAGAGTTTATTAAGACTTACCTTAAGTATTAATTTTAAGAAAGCTAAAGGCTATATAATAAGATATATTTTATATTTATTAATATATACTAAGAATAAATTAATATAGACTATATATCTATATTAATATTATATAGAAAGTAGTATATTATTAAGGCTTAAAGTAACTTTAATAAATAGATTAAGGTATAAGGAATTACTAGCGCTAATAGCGCTATAGTAGTAAAGTTTTTATAGAAAGATATTATTTATCGCTATAGGCTATTTTAAAGGTTAGTATATAATAATAGGCTTAAGAATAAGGGCTAAATAAAAGTACTAGTTAAAAAGTATAGAATTAAGTATATTATTATATTAGCCTATAATCTATAGGTAAATAGCTAAGTAAAGATTAGGTATAAAGATATAATAAATACTCTCTTAAAGATAACTTAAATTAATAGCCCTAGTACTTAAATAAATTATCTTTATACTATTCTTTAGGCTAACTATATAACTATAAAATTTAGTATTAGTATAACTCTATATAAGATTAAATTCTTAGATTAACTAATTCTACTAATTAAGCTTAAGATTATAACTTAGAATATTATAAACTAGGATAAAGTTATAAATACTACTAACCTAGTTATAATAAGAGCCTAAGCTCTCTAGAGGCGGACTAAAGATCTCGCTAAGGCCGCTACTTATCTAAATAGAATATAAAGAGCTAATAAAGAGTACTTTAATAGACGCTATAGCTTATACCCTAAACTATTTAAGAAAGGCTAGCTTATCTTAAGCTATAATACTATAGAATTTATAAATATATTATTAGAAAAGAAACTAGTATTCCGCTAGTTTAGACTATTTAAGATTATAGAAGTAAATTAAGAGAAGAGTATCTATACTTTAGTTAAACTTAATAAAGTAAAACTATAGAGTACTTATATAGCTAGCTAACTTAAGAGGTTCTATCTATATTAAGTCGACTTCTTATCTTAGACCGCGTTAAAAGGCGAAGACTTATCTATTAAAGATTTTTAGATAATACTAAGTATTTAGGACCTACTAGGAGATAATAATAATACCTTATCTAATAAGGAGCTTATAGTCCTAACGCCTCTATATCCGCGGTATAATAGGAGACTTATTTAGAGGGCGATAAATTTAGAGCTTATAAATAAGGGACTTAATTTTAAAATAGTAGTTTCTCCGGTAATAGATAAGATATAAAGATAATATAGTATACTAAATATACTTAAAGAATTAATAAAGTAATAAGAATAGAATACCTTACTCTACTCTCTATACTTAGTTATTATAAAGCGGAAGAGGAGATAAGATATTACTATTAGTAGTATAGAGAAAGTACTAAGATTATATTTTCTTTATTTATTAATTAGTTTCTTTTCTTTTCTATTTAATTTTAGAGTTAAGGCTAGTATTTAGAGTATAGTTAAGATAGGAATTCTTTTCTTTAGATTAAGAAGTTATTAAACTAAGATATAATACTTTAAAGACCTACCTTCCTATTAGCTATAGATCTCTATTAAGAAAAATAAGGGGGGAGGGAATAAAGTATTATAGGGTAACTAATAATAGGTAAAACGCTTTAATAGCGATATAAAGAAAGCTAAGTATACTAGAAACCTTAAAGATTAGAGCTAAAGTAGAAAATTATATTTAAAGTAATAAAAGATTAAGATAGGCGCTAATAATTTAGTATTATCTTTAATTAGCTATATATAACTATATAATATATATAGTTAATCTAATTAGTTAGACCTTAATATACTTAGGGGACCGCTATATTAATAAGAGCTAATAATAAAGTCTATTATAACTATCTATAGTAAAGATAGAAGACCCTATAAAGCTAAATAATTAAGAGAAGAAGAGGAAGACTAGTTAACTTTATATATAACCTTAGAACCCCTTAAATTCACCTCTTTAATTACTTAGATCTCTATTACTATTTATTTAGCCTAGTAACTAGGAGAGGTTTAATAATAAAGAGAGAGAGGTAATAAGAGTATTTATTAGCGCCTAAAATATTTTATATTACTATATCTTTACTTAAGCGTAAAAGTTATTTATTTATAGTATATATCTACTCTCTTATATAACTATTTCTATAACCTTTTACTTTAACCTTTTACTCTCTCCTTTATATATACCTTAAATAATAAGCCTTTTATCTTTATTATAACTTTAACCTTTTAAACCTTTAAAAGGTACTTTAGATTATTCTTTAGGTTTATTATAATAGCTTAGCGCTATCTTTAGAACTACTTATCTTCTTTTTTAGCGCCTTAATTATATAGCTTTTAACGCTTAATTTACTTATTCTATAGTTAAAATATTAAGATAATAGCGTTAACTATAGCTAAAGCCTCTAGTAATTAAGCTAAATCCTAATTCTATAGTATTATCTAGCTAAAGATAAAAGTATAGTACTTTTAATATTAGTACTCTTAATAATTAGCCTATAATATTAGTTCCTTATTATAATAAGCTAAGATAAATAATAGTTAAAAAAGCTATTACTATAGTTAACTAGTATATCCTAAATAAAGTTAAATATTTCTTTAGTAATATTTAAATAATATACTAGTAGATAGAAGACTAGTATAATACTCTTATAAAGAAGGTCTATAAACTTATAAAGTACTATAATCTTATTTAAGTAAATTTTTATAGATACTATAATTTAGAGAAAGTAAGAAAAAGTTAAGCTATAAAGTATAGCTAATAAGTAAAAGCTTTAAAGGCCCTTATTAAACCTATCTCTTATAGAAATTAAGTTAAGACTTTTATTATTAAATATAAGAACTAGAATATTATATTAAAGCGAGACTTTAGTAAGATTTCTATATAAATATTAATAGAGTTTATAGAGTAGTTATTTATTCTATACTATAGTAACTTTATTATACTCCTTAATAAAATTATTAGGCTTTACTAATATTTATTATAATATAATTAATCTTTAGTATATATACTAAAGATTACTTTATATAAGATAATTTATTATCTTATAAAAATTATTTATAACTAAGGAGTCCGCTACTATACTATATATATATATATTACTTTAGCTAATATTTAATTAATATTCTATAAAGAGTATATTTATATTTAGATATAATAAAAAGAATACTAATAACTCTTAATATAAGCTAAAATAATTAAATACTATAGCTTTATTAAATATTATAGACTATATTAGACTAGTACTTTACCTTTTAATTATAATAATCTAATTATATCTAGAGGACTACCTAATATAGTAATTAAACTTTATACTCTATTTACTTAACTATAATAATAAATTATAAGTAGTTCTATTAAACTAAATTAACCGGCTACTTAACTAGAGATAAATAACCTTTTACCGCTTATTACTTAAGTTATTAATAAGATTAGAGTTCTATATATACTAGCTTAGTGTTCTACCTCTTAATAACCCTAAATTAATAATATTAATTCGCCTTTACCTTTATCTATATCTTTATATATACCTTTAGCTATATCTTTAGCTTTAAGATTAGTTAATAGGACTTCTATACTATCTTCTCTATAGGCTTATATACTATTCTCTTTATAATTTATTATCTTAACTTCTATATATTTATAGTATAGTAAGTTAGTAATAAGATTAGTCTTTATAAATATTATAAAGAGAGATATTATTTAGCTTACTAGATCTAGTAAAGTATATTTAGTAATTAGAAGTAAAGAGTAAAAGTAGTAAATAGTAAATTCTTTATTCGCTATTAGGGGAATTAATAAGAGGATATACTTAGTAGTTAGTTTTATTAGTACTCTAAAACTAACTATAAAGAAACTAAGAATTTTAGAAGCCTTCTATAGTATTAAAGTCGGCTAATAGATTATAAACTAGAGACTATATCTTATAAGTCCGACGAGCCTCTCTTTCTTACCTAAATTAGTTCTAAACGCCCTAACTAAGAAATAACTACTAAAGAGGCTAAATCTAATACTAAACCTGTTTAACTTTATTAAGTTTATATAGTCGCTTATTAAAAAGTATATTAAGTAAACTAATATTAATAAGAAGGACCTAATTATAAATAAAGAAAATACTATAGGATATTATATATTTAAAGTAGACTAAATAGTTAATACCTTAAGCTTAATTATATAAAACCTTCCTTTTAACTATTTAGTATTATATATCTATATAGCTTAGTATAGGATTAAGCTATATCTTAATAGAATTTAACGGTTTAGAGCTAAAGGTGAAGAACTAATAGTAGGGCTTTAAAACTTAATCTCTTACTAGAAGATAGAACTAAATATAGGAAGCTACTATATTTACTATAGTTATCTAGATTACTATAGCTATAATATCTCTTTATATAGCTTAAAGACTACTCTCCTTAAAGTAGATAGTACTAGCTAGGTTAATAATTTCTTTATTAATATAGGTATTATAATAAGATAATATAAAAGCTAAATTAAATATAAGGTTATCTTAAGCGCTTTATTCTATTTCTAAATATAAAATTATAAGGTTTAAGATAAGGTAATTAACTTTAAAGTTTTTAGTAATAAATAGGACCTAACTTATTAACTTTTAATCTTTAATAATAATATTTTAGATAGAGGTATATATTAGTTAATCTTTATTATAAATACTATAATATAATTCTTTATAATTATTAATTTTTAGTTTAGTAAAGATAAGAATATTATCTTTACTATTAATATATTCTCTCTATAAATAAATAAAAACTTCTTTAATATTATAGAGATTTTATATATTCTTAAATTAAACCCTTAAGTTAATAGCTATAGCTATAGTATTTAGGTAATTAAGAATACTATTATTATTATAAATATAGAGACCTATAAAATATATTATCTATAAGAAGCCCTTACCTTAATTATAATAAACTTTAAAGACTAAGTTAATATTATCTATAATATCTTCTAAATAATAAAGTATAATAAATAATTAATTACTTTAATTACTTTTAGTATAGGAAGTTCTTTAACTATTATTAATTTAAAGATATTATAAGACTAATAAGTTAATAACTTTATTATAAAGATATAAAAGGTAATAAGGACTAGTAAGGAATACTAAGGGTGAAGCTAGTATAAGAGAAATATAAGAGAGAGAGTACTTTTCTTTTATTATTTAAGTAAGGGCGTTAATAAAGTAAGCGGGTAGTAAGAGGGATATAATAGGGGTAATAAAGTTTTTATATCTCTTATTAGTTATATATAACTATATAAATTATATAGGTATTCTTATTAGTTACGGCCTTAGCGCTAACTATTATACCTTTAGTATATATTACTAGTAGACTTACTTATATTTAATATATAGGTATAATACTAGGTAATATAGTAATAAGTTTCTTATCTTAAGAGACCCCTTCTTTAAGTAATATATTACTTAGGCTAAAGTGCTATCTATTATAAATATAATTATATATCTTAAATTAGAGGTAATATCCGCCGCTATATAATCCTCTACCTAACGGCTCTAAAGCCGCGCCCTAATTTACTAGTACTCTAGGTTACTATTTTAGATATATTTCTTAAGAATTTACTTAATCTTATACTTATTATTTTTCACTAGGGGTAGGTTTATTAGCTAGACTCTCCCCTACTTATTAGTCTCGCCCGGAGCTAGTTCTAGCTATTATACTAAGATAACTAAATAGATTTACTAATTAAGTAGTAGCTAACCTTCCCCGTCTTTAGTCTCGAGCTTATAAGTGTTTCTCCCGATTCTCCGGTATATTCGGAATAGTCTAACCCGCTAGATTCCTAATTTCTAGAATTCCTTTATTATTCCGGCTCCTATTAGTATATAGCCCTAATATAGTCTTAGGAAAACCTTTTAGCCTAGTTCTATATTAAGCTATTTATACTTTAAGTTATAGGTCTATTTTAATAGAGTATCTACTAGGGCGATATTATTCTAGGCTTATTACTAAAATTTAGTATAGTCTTTTAACTAGTCTAGTATTTAGCTTATCTTATCCGGTATTATATCTCTTACTTTATAACTATATATTAATTCTATTAAGGTAAAGCCGGTTATCTTTAATTTTATATTATTTAGAATTATCTATATTATTAATAGTTATACTTTCTAGTTTATTTCCGGGTTTTTAGCTATTATTATATAGATAGTAATTTTAACTATTTAATTTATATATTCTAACTAGCTATCTACTTATAGGTACTATACTATTATTACTAGAATTTTAGTTCCTATTTAGTTAAATACTTCTTTCTATATTTTACTTATAAATTTTAGGTCTCTATTAGATACTATAGTATATAGTAGTCCCTAATTATACTCTCTTAAGCTATTAATAAGCGCTACTCTTTACTTTTTAATATTATTTATTTTAGTCTCTATAATTAGTAATATATATTTTATATATTTATTTATTATAAATAGAAGAGTATCTTTATTCTTAACTTTTAGTAGTATAGTAATAAAGTCTAATATTATTATATTAAATAGAATTAGTAATAATTTAATTAGAACTATTTATTTATATAGCTTATATCTCTTAATTTAGTAAGTTATATAGATTAGATATAAGTTAATATATTTCTTTAAATACTTTACTAGTTCTCTAATATAAATAGTATTTTTAAGCTTATTATAGCTTCTCTAAAAGCCTTAATAGACTTACTTATTATATATATTATAGTAGATTACGCTATTATAGCTTCTTAGAATATAGAGGTGTTTTTACTAATTCTATTTAATATAGATTAGGCTATTATAAAGGATAAATTTAATACTAATAAGAAATTTAATAATTATACTATTTTTTTTAAGGATTTTATAGACTTTTTACTAAAGAGGGTCTATTTTATATTTAGAGATAATTTACTATTATAATTCGGGCGCTAAAGCGATAATAATACTATAAAGTATATAGCTATAGAAGTTAAGTACTACTTACTTTAAGTTAATAGATTACTTTATATCTATAGATAACCTTAATAATATATCTAGAACTAGATATAACTTTCCTAGCTTTTATCTTAGATTTAGCTTAAATTATAATAGGTATTATAAAGCTTTAACTAATTAAGTATTAAGCTTATTAATATTTAAGGTCTTTAATAAAGTTTACTTAGTAATCTATATATTTACTATATAGTCTATAAAAATAACTATTTTTAGGGCGGCCTTAATTATATATCTTATTCTCTAGACTACCTAAATAAGGTATACTATTTTTAATTCTATTATACTATATTTCTTTTTTACTAGTATTAATAGTTTAGATAGAAAGAGAATTAGCTTAATCTTAAAGTAAGGGATTAGTATTATATTATTTAAGTTCTAATCTTTTATATAGTAGGTTATTATACTAAAACCTTCTCTAGAAGCGTCTAAATTAATATAGAGATTCTTTATTAAATTAAAGTAGGCTAGGAAGTAAGGTTCTCTAAATATATCTTATATTTAATAAAATACTTCTACTTCCTCTTTTATAACCTCTATTAGCCTCTTATTTAATATATAGTATTTCTATATTAATCCGGTTATTAGAGCTTCTTTTAGAAGCTCTATCTTTTACTTCTATAACGGCTCTACTTTCTAGGAATACTTTTTAATATACTACCTTAGATAGTCTATTAGTCCTAGGTAATACTCTAACTCCGCTATTATTCTTAAGAATTTAAGCTTCTAAATAGCTTTAATCTTTTCTTTATCTATTATTAAGTTAAGAGTATTTACTCTTTATTCTAATAGAATAATAGAAGAGTATTCTATAAATAACTTCTTTAGGCTAAGGTATATTTATTTTTACTTAAATTAATTAAATACTAAATAAAGATATTTCTTATATTTATTTAGTGTTTTTAAGAAGATAACTATATTATTAATATAGGCGCTTATAAATATTTTTATATTCTATAATAAATTATCTATTTACCTTTAAATATACTATATAGAATTCTTATATTCTATAATAATAATATTAAACTATTCTTATCCCTTATAGAAGATAATAATAAGCTTTTATTTATCTTCTAGTTTAACTCTCTATTAGTAGAAGAATAATATTATATTTATTACTATAATATATTTATAATTAGCGACTTTTATTATAATATTAGACTATAATAGTAATAAGTATAAGTTAAGTTCCGCTATTATATTTAGGCCTCTAATATCTATTATAACTCTTAACTTAAGTTTCCCGCCTATTATTCTCTATACTATAAAATATAGCTAGCTAAATAGGGTTAGCTTACTAGTATAATTTATTTTATCTTTATCTATAAGCTTATTAAATATTTTATTAATAATATTATAGTCTTATTTATTAACTAAATAATATTTTACCGGTTTAACTACTATATTTAGCTTAATTAGTATTAATAGCTATTTTAATTCTAGAATATTTACCGGTTTTATAGGTTCCGTAAATAGTATTATAAATTTATTAATAATTAGTTTAAATTCCGTTATCACTAAGTCTCTACTATAAATTATAACTCTATTTAGGAGTAAGACTTCTAGTAAATTACCTTTAGATATAATATCTAATTTTATAGGGCCTATTACTAAGTCGCTTATAAATATAGCTATCGCCTAGAGGCTAAAGTAAAATATCGCTTTTTTCTATCCTATTATAAATAGTATTAATCTTCTAATTTTAAATTTTATATTTACTATAAAGTATCCTTCTATATTAAAGTCTATAATCTTACCTAATTACTATCTTTAACTAATTATAATTAAGCGTTCCGTTATATTCTATACTTTAATATAGGTTATCTATATATCTATTACTACCGCTGGAAAGCTACCTTTAATTCTTATTTTAATATTTTCCGGTTTAAATAGGAAATCTTTATCTTTAGGGAGTATCTATTCTTTTATAGTAATAAGTACTATAACTTTTAAATTCGCTAGTATAATTATCTATTATTAGGTAAGTAATACTCTTTTAATCCGGTTATCTACTCTCTACTTAACTTTAATCGGGATTAGTATTCTCTTATATAACTTAATCTAGAGTCTCTCCTAAGTAAGTAGAATATTATATTTATATAGTCTAAGGATATTTATTCCTAAGAGTATATTTACTTTATAATTATTAATAATATATAGCTAGTAATTTAGCTTTATCTTTACTAGCTTTACTATAGTATTAATACTCTAAAGGTAGATTTTTAGCTTAACTACTTAATTATAATTATAGATATAGCTACTAAGGTCTCTAATTCTAGCTAGATTTACCTTCTTAATTTCGGTCTTTAGTATAATTTACTTAAGGAATAATCTATTAATAATTAATAGTATATATCCGGAATTAATATAAATATTAACCTCTTCGCTCTTATTAATTAAGATTTTTATTACTATATATCTTTAGCTCCTTAGCGTTTTATTTACTTAATTTAATTATTCCGCTACTAATTAAATAATATATAGCGGTTTTATTACTTTTACTTATTATTATATCGGTTTTTAGGACGGTATATTATTATATTTTAGGTATTCCTATTTAATATATTAATATAATTTATTATTTAAATTAAAGCTTTAGTTATAGCCTTTCCGCTTATAGATATATTATTTCTTTTTAATCTATAAATTAAAATACTTTATTTACTCTACTTTATATTTACCTTAATTTTATTTAAGGCCTTTAAATTCCTAGTTATCGCTTATATAATCTATATAACTAGCGTTTATATTATCTTATTTAAATTTATTATTTAGCTTAATATTTTCTACTTCTTCCGCGAAATTATTCCTATTTAAATTCCTTAAAATTAATTATCTCTAATTATTTCTATTTCCGCTCGTTATTTAATTCTATAGTTAGTATAGTAACCTCTTTATATTCTAGTTACCTTAATTATTTATATCGCCTTAATTATTAGGGTATCCTTAGTATCCTTAATATCCTTAGTAGTTTAGGAAGTTTTAGAGGTATTAAGGGCCTATACTATAGGCACTATAGTTCCTCTAAGGGTTTAGGTTAGTATTTAGATTTCTTTATATAAATAGTTACTAAGGAGCTTAATTATCTAATAACTATTTATTATAATATCCTTAAGCGGCCTATCTACTACCCTAGGATATATTCCGGTAGCCTAAAGGGCCTTATCTATAATTATATTAATCTATACCTATTTAAGCTGCCTTTTTATACTAATTTATTTACTTTACCTTTATAGTCTTTATAAATTCCGCTATTATTATATTCTTCTATAGTTTATTAATTAATTCCTATAATTTAATATTAATTTAGTTCTATATATATAGAACTATTATATATTTATTATTTCCTTAGCTATATACCTTACTTATATTAACTACTTTACTAATATATATAGTTAGGGATTTCTTATTCTTTATATTAATAATTATATACTATAGACGGTTAAGCTAGTTTAGGGCTTTTAACGGCGAGGCTTAAAATCTATTTTTTAGTACCTTAACCTATTCCTTAATTCTATTAATAGATATAATAATATTAACTCTAAGGACTAACTCTAGCTTATTATTTTACTAGAATTATACTTCTCCTTAAAGGTATATTTTAATTATCTATCTAAGGATAGTAATATTCTAAGTATCGGCTAGTACCTAAAGACGGTTAGTAAAGATATATATACTTTAGTAGTATATCTTATTTTTATATATTATAGAATTCTTATAGCCTATATTTATTAGTATATCTAGCTAGAAATATCTAATATTTAATCCTTTAATTTAGCGGTATTATACCTAAATTACTAGTGCTAGTTAAGGTATTAATAGCGGTGCTATATTCCGTTAGCTATTTAAGTTTATTCACTAATATCCTCTCTAGATTTCTTTAGTAATAGTTTAATAGAATTCGCTTATTATTTCTTATATCTATATCTACTAATCTTATAAGAAGAGCTAGAGAGGCCTTAAGTAGCTAGAATCTTAGTCGGCTATTCTAGGTAGGTCTAGGAATAGTAACGGTAATATTAATAGAGATAAGTCTAATTATTATAAGATTTCCTCTATTATTCCGCTTACTATATCTAGTATTTTAAGCTTTAATTACTTTATAAGGATAGTAGTATAATTTTTAAGTCCCTTAACTACTTTATTTATCGGGGTATAGTTTATAATCTACTCTTTTAGATATTATAGAGGTATTATCTTAGTAAAGTCTTTTAGTCTTCTATATTACTCTAGTAGTTTATAGGATTTCTTTATATAGGCTATTAGTAGCTTTACTTACTAGAAAAATCTATATAAGGTAAAGGAATTATCTTTAGCGGTGTATTAGTATAGTAAATATACTTAGTAAACCGCTACTAGAGGTAGCGGAACTAAACTTTAGGCCTATAGAGGTTTTAGTAAAATACTTAGACCCGATTAATCTTACTTATTTATTTCGCTTATTAGTTTCGCTTATATACGGGGATTAAGGGAGGGGTAAATAGTAAGACCTTATAGTTCTTAATAGTAGCTTTTTACCACCGCGGGGGGCGGCGGCGAGCTTCCCAGCTCTAGTTGGGCTTAGTAGTGGAGGACTTATAGTAGTGACTATTATCGACTAAAAGTTGCTACTATTTATGAGAAGATAGTGGAGTTAACCTTATGTTTATTCGTATGTGAGTGCTAGTGAGCTATCTCTGAGGAGAGAGAGAGAGAAGAGAGACTAGTCCCCAGTGGGACGCGCCTTCCGTCTGCGTCATGCCTTCCGTGACAAGGCGAGGACAGCGTACGGTGGGCGGTGCAGAGCGTGTATATTGACTCGGTAAACTCAGAAATCATGCTTTGCCGTTATTTTTAAGAGAGGCACCGAAAAGAGGCCTTCGCACGTGGTTTATGCCTTTACTTGAAGTGGCAGCGGCCCGTAGCGGGACGGTCACGACTGGTCAACTTCAAGGCAGCTTCCGCTCTTCTAGCGCCCAATGAGGGTTAGGTGCAGGTGCGGGGTATTTTGGAACGACGTGCCACTAGGGCTCAACGACTTTGGCAGGGCGCGCAGGATCGTCGCCCGAAAAACATCCACGAACATCTTGTTCTCAAGGCGGAAAGTTGGCAGCCCTAAAGGGCAGGAAGGAAGTCCTTGTACTTCAGTTAGAGGGATGAAGGTCTGTCCGAACAAGAGGGCGAGGCAGTGGTTGAAAGTCGGAAACGGGTTGAAGGAGGAAATGGTCGGCACGCAACCTAGTTTAGGTCATCCTTGGCGTTGCATGTGGTGGACCTGGTTAGGATGTAAGGCGGGCATAGGCAGGCGATGAATGCGACAACCGTGAGGGTAACAACATTGACACGGACCTCAAAAGCGAAATCAGCGACCTTCATTCTCTAGACCAACGCGAAAGCCTCCACATCTCGGAACCAGACTTATCACTTATCGTGCTTGGAGCAGATGGTCCTCGTACTATTTGAAGCCCGGTAAGTATACTGACTTATTATATTCAATAGAGCTACCTCGTTACTCAGCCAAGGAGTTCTTTACAAACCACTCGTGCTTCAGGATGTCGTGAGTCGACAATCGATTCCCGGGAAGATAACACATCATTCTACTCAGTAAATCGCCCAGCTGCCTGAGATCCTCCTTCGTAAATTCTGCCTTTCTTTCAACATTGTAGTAAGTCTCATAAAGCCAGCTTGAAAGTGAACCTCCATCTATATCATCCGCACAGTCACCCACAACTACCTCCGCCTGATTCCTCCATTTCTCTGGGACATCACCAAACATTGCAATCCACTCTAATACCAACGGAGCCTTAGCTGGCATGAAGTTGTCGAATGGCGGCTGGCCGGTGACAAGCTCGAATATCGTGCACCCAAGAGACCATATATCCATCCGTAGATCCCATTTTGAATCGAGCAGTAGCTCTGGAGCTCTGAAAATTAACGGGGTACGAATTTTCGGCGGTGACTGGTCAGTAACGAGGAATGCCTGCTCGAAATCGATGAGTCTCGCATGAACCTGTCCGTCGACAGCTGGAATAGGAAACGAAGCTGCTTCCACAATATGCCTCGGGAGACTCTTGGTAATCCGGTAACCAGGTCGTGCGTTGATATCTCCCAGTACCGGATGCTGGAGGGATTTCAATGACTCCGGGTCTGAGAACTGTCCCTCCCGCTCTGAAACTAAGATGTTGCCCGTATAGAGATCTTGACTTCCTCAGAATATGACCTCCGACGGAAAGACATCACTCACCTCCATGTGCAATACCGTTTGAGTGGAGACAGTCCAATGCAAGTGTGATTTGTTTTGAAAGCTGCCAAGCTAGACGTCCCGGTAGCCTCGCATTGCCACCGTATCGATTCGTAAGCGCCGGAACGCTGACACCGTCGAGATCGAAAACGAGACACTGATGTCTACCATTAGGACCATCGTGAAGGAAGTAGTCAGTAAGCTGGCGCAAATGGCGCTGACCATCATGTTTTGCAGGGATCAAAGCAAGCAATTGGAGAATTCGAACTTCGTTGGGCCTCTCGCCGATTTCCGAGACCACAACTTTCATTGCCGCGAGTCGAGCTAGCATGGAGTCGTAGACCAGCCAGACAGTGGAGTAGCCACCCCATCCGAGTTTGTGAAGGACACGATACCTTCCAGAATGAAAAGTGTCGTTGATGTTGACCGGGTGGTAGCCGCCGGGACGGTACCTTTCAAGAGACTCGGACTCAATTTCGCAATCGTAGGCTGGGCCAGCAATCGACATGGTCCGTTTGGCGGTGATATTGCTTCTTGATCGAATCAGATCCCTGTGAGAAGTGTGTAGGATCCATTGACGCGTATAACGAAACAAGAAAGTCATTTCAAGAATACGAGTCCGAGTCATCAAAACCACAATCACTGATCACACGAGAGGTAAACAATTGGCCTTGCCAAGCCCGGCGACACCAAAAATGAAGTAATGTGATAGGACTTCTCGTTGCACCTCGACATCGACGAGCGCGCTTAATGGATGACCTCGATTGCAAACCCTGCCCATGAGGCCAGCTGGTTCGAGGCGTTTCACAAGTCGCCCTCGAATCCACGCTGATATGTGCAGAGTCCCCGCGATGATTACTCACTTTCAAAGCCAGGAGAAAAGTGTCCCTCTTCGAATCTCAATAACTCCGAAGAACATCTCGCAGCAATGTCTCGAGTTCCGACGATCAAGTTTCTGCAAAGTATCAAAAACGCGGCCAGAAGAAATATTATCTACCAAGTCACAAAGGAAGTCTGGAATACATCTGACTGCTCCCACTTCCAATATGTCACTGTCAAGCAAGTCGTGTTTAGGGTAACACCTGCTGCTGCTTACTATTGATCTAGGAATCCCAACCACACCAGTCATGTTGACCCTGCGAAACATGCCACCGTACGTATGGCGACAGCAGAACAGCTAGCTCGAGGCGCAGGCCAGACTGTGCACATTTACTACGACGAGCAGACGGGTGCATACACGGGATACAAGCTCTACTCTGAGCGCCCAAACAAGCCAGAAGATTTCCCTCAACCTTGAGCGCGTTTTCGATAGCCACTTTGTTAAGATAACAAAAGATCCTGTCCTCTGGCATTGGCCCTGGCACTGTTATTCCTGCACCTAGAGCCGCCCCCAACTGCTGAACCTACCTGTCATCAGAACCCGGTTCCATTAGGTCTCTTGGACACCTTTAGATGGCCTCAAGGCCACACGTTCCTGCCTGGGCTTGTGTTATCATAGATCATGGCCCAGATATCCGCAAGTCAAGCAACTCACTTCTGTATGAAGAGGACGTTTTCTGGGCACCTTCCTGTCTGGTGACACTCACTGGAGAATGTGTCTGGCCTCTACGACTAAAGAAAGTCGACGACAAGATTGTGAGCAAAGCCGGGAGCCCTTCACGGAAACCCAAGATTTGGCCACTGGGATTCTCATTTTCGCCGCCCCTTATTCAGCCAGTCAACACCGCCGACAAGGAATCCAAATCACTAGCGTAGTCACTACTCAATGTACTCCAGTACATGCCGAACCCAGTTTCAGCTCTGTACCTCAAATAAAGAGGTTGGATCGCTGATGAGGAGGCAGAATTCGATCAGAAGACCCTGGAAACAGATCGGGGGAAAGAGCATAAGCGCGTACAGGAGATGTTGGTGGATGGCTGTCAGGAGGACTCGCGCGGACAAAGGCCCAGGACAGGAGCAGAAAATTGGGTGGTGGAAATACCGGGTGACCGGTTCCAACTTCCAGCAGTGGTGCTAAGCAAAAGGGGAAGAGGGTATGTACATACTGGGCAACGCTGGAGTTGTTGGTAAGCAGTGGGACAGCAGCGAGGAAAGGCATAACCCCTCATTACATGTCAGGGCCTGTTGAGGTGAATTGCAGGCACCTAGGTGGCAGGGCCCCGCGTTCCCCGATTACGCTCCTATGTATATGGGGGCAAGCTTGGTCAGGCCCGGAGTTGAGCAACGCCGCTTTCAATTCTCGTCCCCAAAGCATGGGTGCTGGGACCGTCTTGCTCATCTTGGCGGCGGCATGATCCCGAAGCAGCGAGAGCTGCGGCATCATTTTGGTGGTTACACAATATTAGCAGATGAACAAAGACTGTCCCAGAACCACCACTATCGCTGGCCATGTCGCAACTACATGGCATCTATTAGCAGTGCAGCCGTTATGAGCTCCATCGTACCAGTTTCATCCACGGTAGTCGTTCCCCCTGGTAGCGCAGGCGTTGAGGCATTTGCACTTCCATCGCCACACGAACATTCTCGACCACAGGCTTCACTGCCACCACCTCTTCGCCGATCCTCTCCCAGACTGTTTCGTGAAATCTTCAATGCCATGCCTGATACTGCCTCACGCAGACAAGCAACGCTTCCATATCCTGTGTCTGGTCCCCAAGATCCTCTACAAAACGTCAGCCGAGCCCTGCAAAGCGTCAACCGAGCACTCCAGGACGCCCAACAGGCATTCCACCAGTCCAGACGACCAAGAAGCGAGAGTGAAGCACGAAGCCCGAGAACGGATAGCGAGGTACCTGACCCATCAGTGGATCTGACAACGACCAGCAGTCCCAGTTCAGGGTCGGCAGAAAGTCACTACATCTCATATACGACACACCCTCACGATTCCTCACAGACACATCGCACAAGAAGATTCAACACTCTCAACGAGCCGATCTACCCTAATCCTTCCCAAGCCTCCGCGTCCAGACAGGGTCACAATTTCGACCACGGATTCCCTTACCCTCGTGCCAACGTCAGATTCTGGCCTCCCTACCGGCTTGGTAGTGCTCAACTGCCTCGTATACGTCCTCTGGGTGAAGGACAGTTGCCGCTAGCCGCGGAAGAGGAGGCAATAAACCGGCAGCGGGAGAACCACTCAAACTGGGAAAACACACAGGCTAGGAACAGACAGCGTCAGCGGAATCAGGAACAAAGTCAAGGTCAAGGTCGAGATTCTTCGCTGCGGTCTAGTCAAACCACCATGTCGCCCCCTTCGTCTTCCCACAGCAGACCGACCACGCAATCTTCTCGACGACGCCCTTCTACGCCACAGCTTGAGGGCGATCCGTTGGTTGACGAAGTCGACCTTACCGCCGTGGATGACCGTGCCAGTCTTTCCGCTGCCCTGTCAAAACAGCGTGAGGATGCCATTTTAGCTCAAAATCCCGGTACAGAGTCGGGCCGGACACCACTTACAGCATACAAGTGCCCGGTGTGTATGGACACGCCGACGGATGCTACTTCTACCGTATGTGGGCACGTATTCTGCCACCGGTGTATTGTAGATACCCTCAACTGGTCCATCGAGCAACGCAGAGAAGATGCACCGCCGAACCGCAAAGTCAAAGGTGTCTGTCCCGTTTGCCGTAAACCGTTGGATCTCAAAGATACGGCTGGCACCGGAAGGAGTCTGGTTCCGCTCGAACTGAGGCTGTTGGTGAAGAAAAGGAAGCGGGAAGGAGACGCTGATACTGGCAAGGGAAAGGCGACATCTGTGATCAAAGCTGAGAGGTTGAGTGATGATGAAGAGATCCGTGGCGGCAAGGAGAACTTTGGAAAGGCACGGAAACGAGAACGCGAGTCTACCGAGGATGCAATATGGAGGGCGTTTACCAACGGTACCGACAATGACAACGCCTAAGCGGCCCAAGCTGCTCGGAGGGCTTCCACCTCTACTTTTCTTGAGCATCATCGCGACGGCCTCTGTGGCCCAGGGAGTGACTTTGCCCCATGGCGGGATTCGAAGCAAACAATCACCATGCCACATGGTCTTTGATACTTTAGGCTCGTTATGATTCTGACGTTGATGCCATGGAAATCGACTCGATTGACCACATAGTGAAAATATGAACAGGCAAGAAGACTGTCGACTGGTATATCTTAATGTCACAACTTCCCGTGCGGAGTTAATCATGCCCGCGGGCCTCTAACCTAAGTATCTGTGATGCGTTGGCTATAAAGACTAAATACAGATACGGAGTATGCAGATGGCCCATGCAAAGCTGTGGTCTAGATCGTCAGCATCACAGTAAGCAGGTTGATCTGAAACGTGCCTCAGAACATTCAACGTAGGCGGGGCTCCAGCTGATTAACAAGCTGCTTCCCACCGACCACGCATGGGAAAATGCTTCGCCTAAGAGCTTGACCCCGGAACAATGGGCGTCGCCATTGGTGCCGCATTCGCCCCCTGTTCGTCATTGTCCCAGGAGGATTTCCTCAGTCGAGCTCAAAACAGCCATTCTTTTCAGCTGCTGCCACATCATGTATCTGACTGCCCCTATTGAATATTTTCTACCACGAGGAGCTTCCTCTTCCTTCCTGATGTGGTCCTTTGTACCCCGAGCCTGCCCAACTCCTCGAAACTGCTCAGCTGTCGCTGAATCCATCCGTCACAATGGCTCGCGGGTCCCATGTCGTCTCCTCCTCGAAGCGCGCCTCACTTGATTCGCAAGACACGTCTCAAAGCGCTCTCGCACGTCACTCCCGAGAGCACGGACATAGGCATCACGTGGATGATGTAGAAGCACAAAACGAGGTGGCAGAAGGGAACCATCCTCACGTAAGAATTCAGGACAATCCAGACCACCATCACAATGCGGAAGACGAAAACTCGCCGGGGGTTCTCCATCGCATAGAGACGGCCATGTCAAAGGGTTCAATAAGGTCCCTGCGGCGGAGAGGCAGAGCAGATACTCACAACGTCATTTACGGTTCGGCCGAGATGGGCAGATCAACTGGTTGGACGCCGGGCCAGGAGCCTGGTATTGACACGAGTGACCCGGCTCCTCCATACAGTCAAGGCAACGCGGTTGGCGGAGATTCAACGCACCTCGAGAAGCTCAATCAGAGGTGTGAGATCACGGTGGTGGACTTCAGCAATGAGGCAGTCTCCACGACGGACCTCGACAACGATAATATCGAGGACTTCCTTAAGCAAGGGCCGCCAGACTGGAGCGATGTCCGGTGGATCAATGTCAACGGCTTGTCGTGGGACGTGATCCGGGTACTGGGGAACCACAAGCGACTTCACAGGCTTGCCATCGAGGATTTGATTCACACCAAGAACAGGACGAAGGTGGATTGGTACAGTGACCATACCTACATGGTGCTGCCTCTGCAGAAGCTGATCAATCTGGAAGAAAATGAATCGGACTTCAGCTCTGACGAGGAAGATAAGGACGACGCAGAGTCCGATGTTGCCGAGTCCGAGTATCGAACCAGAATTATCACCGAACGCCAGAGGCGGAAACGCGAAAACAAGCGAAGAAAAGGCGCCATCCGCTCACTTATCGAGGACTTGCGGAAGCCCATGATGGGGAAGAAAAAAAAGAAACGTCGGTCTGACTCTGCGGATTTGGTGGACGGCCTCCAGCCCTCGAATAGCTTTAAGCACACTAAATTGGGAGCGCCATGGGCACCCAGGAACATCCGCACCATGCAGCGTTACCACGCCGGGCCGAACCAGGACCGCATTGACTACATGGAGCGACATGCCGTCCTCAGTACAAAGGGGATTGGCGTCTCCATGGAACAGGTGTCGATTTTCCTCTGCGCCGACAATACCGTCATCTCTTTCTTCGAATATTCCGCCCACGATGTTCAAACACCAATCATCCGGCGCCTCCAATCACCCGGAACCATCTTGCGCCAATGTTCAGACGCCAGCATGCTCTGCCAAGCTATCCTGGATGCGATAATCGATCTTGCCATCCCTGTAACGACGGCGTATCAAGATGCGATAGGGGACTTGGAATTGGACGTGCTCACGGATCCCGACATCCATCAATCGAACGTCCTTTATATCCTCACCTCCGAGATCGCCATCCTACGAAACGCAATCGCACCCGTTGTCCAGTTGATTGGCGCTCTGAAAGACCACAAGACAAATGCTCAGCCTGCACCGGCAACCCATTCGCGCATCGCCAGTCCCGCACCGATCGAAAAACAGGACCCTCTCAGTAAAGCCACGAGCTACGAGATGAAAAACCCCAATCTTCGGAAACAGCCCACCCCGCCGCCTTTTATGAACGGTGTAGAAATTTCTGCTCTTACCGTCACTTACCTTGGCGACGTGGAAGATCATGCCTTGCTGATTCAAGACTCTTATGATCAAATGCGGCGTAATGCCGACAATCTCGTCGACTTGATTTTCAACACTGTCTCGGCGTACCAGAACGAATCCATGAAACAACTCACCATCGTCACATGTTTCTTCTTACCCCTGACCTTTTTGACTGGCTATTTCGGACAGAATTTCGAGCGGTTCAATGGCGTGCAGAAGCACAGCGATGCCTTTTTCTGGGTCATCGCCGTGCCAGTGTCGGTGGTGGTGTTCTTGTTATTGATGAGGGACGTTATGACGAGATGGGTGGTGAAGTGGGCCAACAAGGCGCTCATTAAGAGAGGGAGGAGGAGGAGGTTGCAGTACGATGAGAAGTGAGGCTCTTATTTGAGTAATTAGGTGCCAGACATACTCTGTAGTGGCGATCAGTGCAGGCGGCGTGCATGTGTTGGATACCGTTTTGGGCGGTCCCTGATCTACTGCTCTTGTGCTGGGCATTCGCAGAATATCGAGCGAGGAGTTGCGGTTGTTCTTGGCCAAGATAACCTGAGGGTCAGTCACCCATTTACCTAGATCTTCGTACTACAATGTTTCAGAGCGGGCTACAGAACCGATCACAAGCAACGTGCGAAGATAGTCGTCACCCATAATCTATGAGACAGACCCACAATCGTGGTGGCATGCTCGACACGTGTGTCCCATGTCGTGTCGTACCGATCCAGTAACTAGCCCTATGATACCAGAGCTGTCCATGTCTCGTGTCTTTTCCCTGTTCAATGCAAGCATTTCTCAATCTAGTACTTCACCCCGGCTATATTTCCTCATTTGGCGTCCCGCTCCGGCAGAACACCGGCAGTTCATGACGCAAGGCTCGCGACGGCGCGAGGCTGGCGGACACGAGGACAACACTCACTCACATCCCGACTCTGTAGGGATCCCCAAAACTAGTACCTCAAGACAAAAGAGGACACGGCTTTACAATATACTACTATCATGGCGACGATATAAAGACCTGACAGAACATTTTCTCCCCTTCCCGTTGTCCTTAGCCGTCTCCTATCCGATCCGATCGCAGCGCCATGACCACTGCCAGAGGCATCACCGTCTTCTCCGGCGGCAGCGCGGCCAACGCGCTCGTCGAGGTCTTCGAAGCCGTGCGCGTCACCAAGGCCTGCCCGCTCAACTACATCATCCCGATCTCGGACAACGGCGGGTCGTCGTCCGAACTGATCCGCGTCTTCGGCGGGCCGGGCATCGGCGACGTGCGTTCGCGCCTCGTGCGCCTCATCCCCACGGACCCGCCGTCGACGGAACGCTCGGCCATCTCCAACCTGTTCAACCACCGGCTGTCGAGCACCAGCGCCGCCGAGGCCGCGTCCAGCTGGCAGGCCATCGTGTGGGGCACGAGCCCGCTGTGGCGCGACATCCCGTCGGCGAAGAAGGAGCTCATCCGCTCGTTCCTCAACGTGCTGAACCTGGAGGTCATGAAGCGGGCGCGGCCCCCGGCGTCCACCTTCGACTTCACCTCGGCGAGCGTGGGCAACCTGTTCCTCACGGGCGCGCGCCTCTTCAGCGGCAGCTTCGAGTCCGCCATCTACCTGCTGAGCAGCATCTGCGCCATCCCCGACGCCGACGTGCGCGTCATCCCGAGCATCAATTCCAACTTCTCGCACCATATCGCCGCGGGGCTCGCGAACGGGGACGTCATCGTCGGCCAGAACAACATCTCCCATCCCGAGGTGAGGACGAAGCTGGAGATGCCGGCTGTGGTGGTGGCGGCGGCGGCGGCGGCGGACCCGCTCTCGCTCTCACTCTCGCAGGGCTCCAGTTCGGACGAGGCGGAGTTCCGCGTGCTGGAGGATCATCATGGCTTCGACCATGCGGGCGATGAGATCGAGGACGCCCACATCCCGGGGACGCTTCCTACGCTACGCCAGCGGAACATCAAGTTTAGCAAGGATCACGACGAGGATCTGCCGGCGCGGATTGAGCGGATATGGTATATTAATCCGTATGGACAGGAGATGCTCCCGCCCGCGAACCCGAGGGTTGTGTCGGCGATCAGGGAGTCTCAGGCCGTTATCTACTCGATCGGCTCACTTTACACGTCTATCATCCCGTCGATTGTCCTCAAGGGGGTGGGCGAGGCGCTACGCTCGACACCCGCGCGCCACAAGATCCTGATCTTGAACGGGTCCCTGGACCGGGAAACGGGTCCGAGTTCGGATCCCTTCTCGGCATTCGACTTTGTCGAGGCAATTGCCCGCGCTGGCGAACATTCGTCCGGCCGACCATGGAGACCGAAGCTTCATACCTCGCGGTCCGACGATACCCTAAGGTCTTCGGCACCGCCAACTCCTGCAGCGACGCGACATGGCGGGTTCCTTTTCCCTGCGGCTGCAACGAACGGCCACATGCATACGCACGCCCCCGGCCACACCCACGACCCGGCCCGAGGCGACGTCTATCGGAAGTATGTGACGCATGTCATCCACCTGACTGGGGAGGGAACGCCACAGGTGGATCGAGGCCATCTGGCCTCTCTGGGCATTGACTGCTTGAAGCTGTATGGTCGAAAGAGCTCCAAGGGCGTCATGTTGTACGACTCGCAGGCTCTGATCGGAGCCATTGAGGCGATTCTCGGCAAGAAAGGCGACGCAATGACGCTGAGCAAGAGTCGAAGAAATACTGTCGACTCGAACGGCTTTCCGCAGATGCAGGAGGCAAGAGCGAATGCCCTGACGACTCCTTGAACGATGGGGCATTCAGACTTAGATCTTGCCCCTCCTGTTCCGCAACCACGCCACGAATGGCAGCTTCCACTCGACCCGTCTCAAGTCAGGGTGGAAAATGTCGAAGTCGACCTTCTGCAGCCGGTCGAGCCACAATTGCGAGCTAACAGCGGGGCCCATAACGATGCCGAACCCTTTGTCGATATCTTCCTTCCTCTTCTCCGCCGAGGTCCGCACGCCCATGTCATACTTGCTATACTCGTGACCTTCGTCGTACATGTGCTCGAATTCGTGGCCTGGGTCGCGGTATTGTTGGACGTTTTTGAGCAGTTCGCGGGCGGTGATGAGATGGTCCGACGCGCGAGTGGCGACTGTGAACACGGCATCGCGGATACCAACGGCGTTTGCACCATTTCGAAATATATCTTCTTCTTGGACGCCGCATTGGGACATGACGTCCAGAGGGAGAGTAACCACGCCTTGTCTTTCTCGCGTGCCGCCCCCCATATGAGGCGGATTCACCGAGTGTGAATTGGGTGGAGGGGGAAATGCAAGTAGCGGTACACCGCGAAGGACGGCAGCAATACCTACAGCTTTGCCCACGTGTGAGGCGAGGTGGTCCATCTCTAGCGATTTCAAGGGTAGTGCCGAGAGCGTCAGGTACAGGAGCGTGGAGTACGTTGACTCGGCATAAGATTCGAGCTCGGACAGATTGGTAAATCCCGGATGTGTCAGTTTGCGGTCTCGGGCTGTAATGATGCGTTGGAACCACGTCTTGTTGAGCTTGTAGCCTTGTTTGAGGTACGAAGCGATCAAGATGGCAACGGGCTCCGACGGCGGGGTGAGCTTAAAGCTCTTGTCGATGGTGTCTCTCCAGAATTGCATCCTCATGGCTCCAATTTGAGGCATTGATACGACGTCGGGGATTCTGGCCAGCTCGATGTTGAAGGCCCGGATGGCCAGGTACGCCGGTAGCATGTGCGGCCGGATGAAGTGAGCCAGCGTATATGAGGGTGAGTCATAGGTTCTGGAGCTGCAGTGAGAAACAGGCTCGATGGGGGAGGCAAGTAGATGAAACCCACCGAACAAGACTGGAACAATACGCTTGTGCTTTCTTCACATCTGGCGAATCCCGGTCCAGGGAAAGAGCCGCTAGTCTCGTTGATGTAAAGTTGCGAGCATGTAGACTCGACGTGTACTGAGCTTCCTTTGGCCATCTCGACAGCAGCCGTCTGCCACATCCTCCAGCTGTCGACATCGTATCGGAGGACTGTACTCCTGTCTCTTCCTTCCGAAATCCCCCTAGCTTTGATGGTCCTTCATTTCGACAACGAGAGGGGACACAGGCGATCGGACTTCCTCCTTCACTTTAATCGGCTTCAATAATGGTGCTTTGATTGATGCTGGTAAAGAATTAAATTGCTTTGTATGACGTTGACGCGTCACGTGCCAGCGCGTCCAAGGCACGCGTCGTTCCCTCCGTCTTTCCTCTTCGATTTGTGCTCATTGGAAAGGCGACCATTCCCTCGGATCCATGGACGTTGACGTGCGGCCCAGAAAGAAAAGGCGTTTCTTCGTCGACGACCCAGAAGATGTCGCCGAACAACCGCACCCGCACCCGCCACCCTCATCCTCGGTGAATGCCTCGAGTCGACCCAATTCCGCCACCTCGTCAACCGGCCCTGCAGCCGACTCCAGCCAAACCGACCACGCTGATCTTCAGACCTCTAGTAACGATGCGACGGCGCCTACGTTCGATTCTGACACATTCTGCACCTTTGTCGGAGCGGATGTCCCCCGGGAAGTGGTGGACAAGATCCAGTCTGCCGCCAATGGCAACATTGAGCGAGCGATCAATATGTACTTGGACGGGTCATGGAAGAGCATCACAACTTCTGCGCCGAAGTCCTTGCTTGCTCCAGGCGGAGGAGGCTCGTGGCTCGGGTCATCTGCTGCAGCAACCAGCACTCCTTCTGCGCCTAGGCAACGAACAAAGCGCCAGGGTCAGGCTCTCCCGCAGATAATACGGCTGGACTCTATGCCGGAGGAGCGGTATGTAGGATCATTCGGTGTGGGCGCATGGATGACAAAGAGCGGGACAGGCTTGTTGGGCCACGGAGAGGCAGTGCGGATAGAACGATCCAAGATCAGCCCCAAGACAAAGATTGGGCGCGGAGGGAAGTTGGTGCCTGTCGTAGGCAGAAACCAGAAGGCGGATGTCATAACACGCTTTACAAATGCCAAAGGCGAAGAACTAGGACGCCTACCCGAAGAGACGGCTTCTTGGGTATCGCCGTTGCTGGATCAAAAGATATGCCGTTTCGAAGGAACTTGCGTCTATGCACCGGATCGTGTCCGGGTCAACGATACAATTTACCTCCAGCTTCGTGCGTATCTGGTAAAGACCGCTTTCGAAGCCAACGCTTTTGTCAAACCCAAGGACGACAACAGAGCCACAGGCTTCTTTTTGGAGAAGGAGAGTACGGAGGAGAAGGATCTTCGTTTACGCCAAGTCGCGCTCGTCAAATTGTTCGAGGAAGTCAGCCTCAATCCCACGACAACGAATGAGACGGTGGCGAAGCACAAAAAGCAAGGGTTGTTGAAAGCTGCTGAAATGGCGGAGCAATATGACAAGGACAAAGAAGCCAAGGGCAAATCCGGCACTTCGACACCAGGCTCTGAGGAGGAGGAAGGAGAAGAATTGGAGGAGGATCAACTCGACACATTGTACAGCAAGGCACAGTCGTTCGACTTCAACACTCCAGAAGCTGAGCCTGCCGCCACCTTCCAACTTGACTTGCGAAAGTACCAGAAACAAGCGTTGCATTGGATGCTGAGTAAAGAACGGGACGAGAAGTCTGACAAACAACAGTCAATGCATCCTCTATGGGAAGAGTACACCTGGCCCACCAAAGATGCGGACGACAAGCCAGTGCCAACCGTTGAGGGCCAGGACAAGTTCTACGTGAACCTCTATTCTGGAGAAATCAGTCTGGTCTTCCCTATCCAAGAACAGAATTGCTTGGGAGGGATACTGGCAGATGAAATGGGACTAGGAAAGACAATCGAGATATACAGCTTGATCCATTCGAATCGGTCGCCGGTTGATCTGGAGGCCATGGATAAGACACTGACTTCGGTCAACCACCTGCCTCGACTTCCGCAGTCGTCAATGTCAGTCGAGCCAGCGCCGTGCACGACGCTGGTGGTGGCGCCCATGTCATTGTTAGCACAATGGGAAAGTGAGGCTGTCAAGTCTTCGAAGCCAGGCACATTGAGGACCATGGTATATTACGGTAGCGAGAAGTCGGTCAATCTGCAGGTCTTGTGCTCTGCTTCAAATGCTGGATCTGCCCCGAACGTCATCATCACGAGTTATGGCACCGTCTTATCAGAGTTCAACCAGGTGTCAGCTGCTGGTGGCGAGAGAGCATCACATGGCGGCCTGTTCTCGGTTGACTTTCACCGAGTCATTCTAGACGAAGCTCATACAATCAAGAACAGGCAGGCAAAGACATCAAAGGCTTGCTATGAGCTCAAAGCCAAGCACAGATGGGTTTTGACTGGGACGCCGATCGTCAATCGGCTGGAAGACCTTTTCAGCCTCGTCCGATTCCTCAAAGTCGAGCCGTGGAGTAACTTCTCTTTCTGGAAGACGTTCATCACGGTGCCATTTGAGTCGAAAGAAATCGCAAGGGCACTCAACGTCGTGCAAACCGTCTTGGAACCTCTGGTGCTCCGACGAACCAAAGACATGAAGACGCCTGAAGGTGAAGCTCTTGTGCCGCTGCCTCCCAAATCAGTCACCGTCGAAGAAGTTGAGCTGTCAAAGACAGAGCGCGAAGTGTACGACCTAATCTTCACCCGGGCGAAAAGGGCGTTCAACGAATCGGTGGCAGCTGGCACTCTCTTGAAGTCCTACACCACGATCTTCGCCCAAATTCTTCGCTTGCGGCAGTCCTGTTGCCATCCCATATTGACGCGCAACAAGGACATCGTGGCAGACGAAGAGGATGCAGCTGTTGCCGCTGCTGCGGACGAGAATGGCTTTGCCGACGACATGGATCTTCAAGATCTGATTACCCGATTCACGAAAGATACCGATCTTGCAGACAAGGAGAACCCAGCATCGAAAGACCCCATCAACACATTCACCACCCATGCCCTGCGCCAAATTCAAGATGAGTCAAGCGGCGAGTGTCCGCTTTGCTACGAAGAACCCATGAATAACCCGGCCGTCACCACCTGCTGGCACAGTGCATGCAAAGACTGCTTGGAAAAGTACATTGCACACCAGTTAGAGAAAGGAGAGAATCCTCGTTGTTTCTCTTGCAGGGGGGAGATCAACCCCAGAGACGTCTTCGAGGTCGTTAAGCACAATACTCAGTTACCGTCATTCGATGAAGATCAAGACATGTACGGGGTGGAGGATGCTGTTGTCAAGCCTAGCAAGATCTCGCTACGACGAATCCATCCTTACTCACCATCTGCATCGACTTCGGCCAAGATAGCAGCCTTGCTAAAACACTTGTCCGCCTTGCCCAAGGGGACGAAAGCGGTGGTCTTCTCCCAGTTCACTTCTTTCCTCGACCTGATCGCTCCTCAACTCACCAAACACGGCTTCGCACACCTCCGCTTCGACGGCACAATGTCGCAGAAAGTTCGGGCACAAGTGATCCGCGCCTTTAATGCAGAGAACGCGTCAGACCCGAACGCACCTCGCATCTTACTCCTTTCTCTCCGGGCAGGTGGTGTCGGCCTCAATCTGACGGCCGCAAATCGGTGCTACATGATGGATCCATGGTGGAGTTTCGCCGTGGAAGCACAGGCCATCGATCGGGTTCACCGCATGGGTCAGACGCAGAAAGTCGAAGTCATCCGATTCGTGACGAAAGAAAGTATTGAAGGGAGGATGTTGAGGGTGCAGGAGAGGAAGATGGCCGTGGCGGGGAGTTTGGGGGTTGGGCAATCGGGGGCGGGTGAAAACGATGAGGAGAGGAGGAAGAAAAGGATCGAGGAGTTGGAGATGTTGTTGGGTTAGTTATGGCCAATGGAGGGAATGAGCAATGCAAGGAACAGCAACAGAGGTGTTGTTGGGAATCCAGTGTCAAAAGGAGCTATTACGAAGGAGGTATTCATGATGCGAGGAGTGGATCGCGTGAGCACCGTCATGCATCTTGTGTAGTCATAAAGCCGCAGACCGAGGAGATCGGGTTTTCCAGCCTGGAGGCGGGAGATGTAGGTGCGCCTTGAATACTGACTGGGAGAAGCATCTATGTACGTCCTTGACACCGGTTTTATTGGTACCGAATCAGGACATTGGTTTCATCGGTCTCTCCGTGCAGGGCGTTCATCGGGTTTCACACTCTACCAAAATGAAATTGGACTTCCCTTGCTAGGCACTGGTGGCAACTGAACATCGAACCTGCATTATAGATAAGCTGGATGTTATCAGTTTGCCCAAGGCCCTCTGTGCGAACACCTACAATTGATATTAGTCCTGCGTCTGTTTGAAACCGTCCTCCAAACCCAACAATATTGCGGCGGTTTCTGCGGTTTGTCTTCCATTGTAAATGGTCGTGGTCCATGTACCAATCTGCTTGAGGCCATTACCTTGCCGTTGAGGATCCCCTTCGTCCTTATGGATTGGGGATGCAAAGTGATGGGTGCTTGGTAGTGCTTGGTGGTTGGATAAGTCGGCAAGATTTTCGCTCATCCGCTGGCTGTCAGCATCCCGGGCACTCTTCGCCTCATGCTGAGACGCTGTCATGAGGCCACGCTGCCTGTCTCCACTCCACACCTCGTCGTCAAGCTTTGAAGATGGCGAATCTGTTGAGCTACGTCATGCCATGAAGTGGTTGCGAGCCGAAGACTGTCAGTTGGTAGGCTGTGGCTAGGTCCAGAGGTGTTGTATAAATTGAGATTCTTTAGTCAGGAGGTCTTTCCCGAAATCCGACAACTGGGCAAAAGAAACGCCTTCATTCCTCGACAATAACGCCAATCCTACTTCCAGGAGCTGTAGCTCCTCTTGCTGCATCCGTTTCAATTGCTGCATCGAGAACTTGACGTGAGGGATGGTTATCGATGCGCTCAAGTCCAAAAGGTGGAGGATCGGCTGGTCCGAGTTCGGACGTTCAATCAGAAAATTGGTCCGCCCAAGACCGCCCCAAAGGATACGGGCGCGATGCAATTCCCTGAGAAGCGTGCGAGCCCGAGAGGCAATACTCCCGGTGATTGAGGTTGACGAAAGTGTCTCGCCATCTACCCATTCGAATAGTATTCCTCTGACTCTTTGTCCCTTCGCCGAATCAGGTCTCTCCCACAGACATGGTTGTATATTGAACCTTGTAGCCACTTCTATTTCTGCATATTCAGGCACGTCAACCCAGCCGTAACAGGGTCGAAAAATCTTGCCGTTGAGCCCTTGCTGAACGAGGGAGCCGTTGGCGCGACATTCGATGTAAAAGGGATCGCAAAAGGCGCGTCGGTGCGTGCCCCTGAACCGATTGACGTTCAACTCAGGGTTATCGAATTTGAACTTGTCTGAAAATCAACACGGGCTTATAAGTTCATTTGACCTGGCTTACCATCTTGTACGCATATTTCTTCTTACCAATTCGAACTCTGAAAGTATACCCCGCGTCTCCTCCTCCAGCGTAGGCTTCGATGTAGATTCTTCGATCTTGCAGCTGGAATTGTTCCAGCAGAAGGGAGTCCAGATTGCAGGGTCGGGATGGTGGCATCGTGAGTTTTGTCTCCGGCGTGTACGGAGTATGTGCGTCGTGTTGAGAGGGATACAAAAGGACGTAGTCGCAGCCACCTGCACCTAATCTACCTAGGCAAGTCTGCATATCACCACGTAACCAACGAAAGATCTCATTTAGATGACTAATCATTATTTACGCTTTATCTGAATCTTATCTGATTTTAAAGCTGGTATCTGTCACGTGCCGTCCTGGATCCTAGCAACGACAACAATAACAGCAACAATAACGACAACAATAACAGCAACAATAACAGCAACAATAACAGCAACAATAACAGCAACAATAACAGCAACAATAACAGCAACAATAATTTAACTATAAATCTCCTCCCGAAACACGTCTCAAAAGGTCGTCCTAACCTGCCTCGCAAAAGGTTTGCTCTTCGTGTAATATTTCAGGACCCTTACAGCCATTCAAGAAGAAGCCGTACCTGCTGGGCGGATGCATCCAGAGGTGACTTAGAGCCATCATGCCCTACGGAATATTTTATGCGGCTTCGGCCAGAGTGCTTCCGTGAGGAAGCGTCCCGGTAGCTCTGTGCGACCCCACCTGGCGATAGAACCTCTGACCCTCTGCATCTCTGATCTTCTGCCAGCTTCCTAAGGTTGGATATGACTCCTCGACCGAAATATCGGAGGCGGCGAGCAAATGGATAAAAAAGAGACACAGGTTAATTGATAGTCGATCAACACCATGGTTTCCCCACGGTACAATGCCAGTCTCCATCGGAGCTTCATTTATATCTGGATTTCCTGCATCCGTGTACGGAGACCCTGAAGAATCAAGGGACATTCCAGACGTCCCCGAGATAACTGAGGTGAGCGAAGTTACACGGTTATGTCTCTGAGGAGGTTGTCGTCGGGGTCTATTCATCGAGAGCGGCTCTGGCGGTTCTGGCGATTTCGTGCGACGGAAGAAGCACGCCTCGGAGTCCGTGACGAGATAGCCATATCTCGTGTTGGCCCGTACCGTATAAAGGTGTAACTGCCGTAGAGGTTTTCCATACTCCTCTTGAACACTAGCCAAGGTAGAATCCTTCATAGAAGATCTCCATTTCGCAGACTGCTTAGTATCTCCCGGGACACGGTTGTCGTATGGAGGTCGTCCGGATACCACAGTGCCAGCCCAGTCGGGGGATAGTCTAGGATCTTGCAGAAGGTGTGATGCGGATCCACAGGACATAGAAATTGGGAGGTGAAGACCACGGCCCTCAAGTAGAGGCTCGGCGAGCTCTAGAGCACGGTCGACAATCGTATGATTGTGTTTTTTGTATATGAAGTCCACAGATGATTCACTAGTTAAATGGAGGTGCTGTTTGCGAATGGGAGGCGGATAATAAAGGTCCTCGTCCGGAAATTCTCGCAGCAGAATATCCCCGTAACACTCCAGGATATTCTCAAGAGTGAAATCATTCCACGGTTGAACATCCTCAACTTCGTAGGTGCCGATGGGAAGAGTGTTTGTACCAGGTTGGAGAAATGTCCGATCCACGTCGAGATTTGGGGATGTCAAGTATTCGAGCAGTGTAGGCATGTTAAATGCCGAACAATTTTGGGCGTTAGGAGGAGGAGGTTGGATTTCCGGAGAGCGACACTTACGTTCTTGCTTACAGTGTATATCAATATTCACCTAAACATCCTTTCAACAAACGTCTATACGCGTCCTTTAATCGGCGCGGATGCTTAGACATCGGTTGGGCGAGAGTAGCGAGCTTGATTCCTTCCATCATGTTGCTGTACTGGATCAGCAGTGGCGACGTGTTGCACAATCAGTCGATGGAAATTGTGCAGTGAGAGAACTGGAGGGTGTTCAAGGCCGCAGTCAATCCACGTGTCGAGCCGACGGCTATGCCCAATCACGTGTCGACACGCCTATCGAGCCGTGCATCTTTGAAATCTGTGGTGTCGACGCGTGCTCTGGTCCTGGTGCCTTCTCATGGCCTCGGGGCGCCCGCTCTTACATCGCTTCTGCTTGATCCAGCTTCCATGGTCTGAGTAGAGGATGCCGGTGCCGAGTGTTGAAATGTGCTCTGGTCCCAATGCTTTCGCCTTAGCTCGAAGCGCCCGCTTAGATATCGCCTCCGCTTCGTCCCCTTGATTCGCGTAGAGAGGGCCAAGATTAATGATTGTCTGTAGTGTCAATGTGTGCTCCGGCCCTAGAAATTTCTTATAGCCTCCAGGACCGAGGACTCAGAGGCGACAATAACGAATACGTGTCGCGCTTTCTGCAGTTGCTTTTTGTAGATAATATGACCTTTGATCGAAATATTCCGCTCGAGTTGACAGTGTCAGCACCTTTTGGTCGGTAGCGACCTCACGAAGGACTTCAGCTGATTGCCCTTTCTTCAAAGGACTGTACTTGTACCGAGAAAATCCCTGAGGCCGCAGGGAAGGTGGTTAGATCCGTACCCTTGGAGTGCAGGCTGAATTGTTTGGCCGGGTACGAGGTAAATTGGAAACCCGATTGGTGAGGGTGCTTGACGGTGAATTGGTTTCGAGAGGGAAATATGACGTCAAACACAAGCTTTCCTACGGCACTCGCAATCGACGGGACACAACTCTCGCGCTAACCTTGGTTGGGAAAGCCTGGCGCTGCGTCGAGTAGCTAATGCAGGTACGCAGAGAGACTGACGAAGCAGGACGGAGGGAATACGAGAGATGCGGGCTGATTACCTGTCGCCCTGTTCCGGTGGGATTGGACTGACAAGCTACCTGACTTGGTTGGCTTCGGGTTGCCACACGTCCCGTAGGAGAAGGGCAGACCGGCCGCCGGCGCTGCGGGTGTACTGTGTAGGTGCGGGAGAATCTTCTGCGAAGGCGCTTGAAGCCGCGGAATCGAGGGAGTGAGTTGAGTGACTTACATGGCTTGACCAATGGGTTGGCTGCCCTGTCATGCCATGTCAGGCCTTGTCCGCCGGCTATGGAATTAACTGGCCCGCGGGAGGGTGGGTTACTAACTTTTTCCGGAAGTGGTAAGACCACCTTCTGCTTACGTACTGAGTCGCTGTACTCTGCATGGGAAGAGCAATTGCTGGATCGCATTGTATATAAGGCGTGAAAGAGCTTTGACATAGGCAGCATTCAAACAAACACGACACTAGAGCATCATCAGTATCGCCTCCTTCCACTTACCTTTCCAAGCACCGCTGCAACAACAATGTCAACCAAACCGCTCGTCCTGCTCACGGGGCCTAATGGCTTCGTTGGCGCCCACGTCCTCTCCACCCTTCTTGCGAACAACTACCGCGTACGAGGGACGCTGCGCTCCCTCTCCAAGGCAACCTACCTGGCAAACCAGCACCCCGAAGCCAGTGCCTCCAAGGACCTGACCTTCGTGGAGGTCCCTGACATCCAAGCCCCCGGGGCGCTTGACAAGGCCGTCGAAGGCGTGGATTTCATCTGCCACGTTGCGAGCCCATACTTCGTTAGCACCAACGATCCGATCAACGATCTCGTGAACCCGGCGGTGAACGGGACGCGCAACGTAGTGTCCTCGGCGTTGAAGAGCAAATCCCTGAAGAGAATGACCATCCTGTCCTCCTTTGCCAGTGTGGTCGATCTGTCCAAGAATCCCCGCCCGGGATATACTTACACGTCTGACGACTGGGACCCCGTCACGCCCGAAGAGGCCAAGACGAACGGATTCATGGGCTACCACGCATCCAAGACGTTTGCCGAGCGCGCCGCGTGGGAGATGTGGCGAGACGCGAAGTCCAAGGGCGAGATCTCATGGGATTTGGTCACGTTCTGTCCGCCCATGATCTACGGGCCGCCGATCCAGGAGGTCGACGTCTCCAAGGGCGTCACCGCGTTGAATACCAGTATCAGCCGGCTTGTGGTGTGGATGCAGGGCAAGGATCCGGAATTTGCGCCCAAGGTCGCGACGCCAGTGTTGCCTGCTTGGGTGGACGTGCGGGATGTGGCCGAAGCTCATTTGAAGAGTCTGTCGTTGGAAAAGGGTATCAGTGACCGATTCTTGCTCTGTGGTGGGGTTGATTATATCGAGGATGGGTTGGCTGGTCTAAGAGAGAAGGGCGAAAAGGGCTTGGGAGAGGAGGGCGCCAGGGTGGACAGGACTAAGCACTTCAGCCTTGATCGAACTAAGGCAGAGCAGGTGTTGGGATTGAAGTTCATCGGGTTTCAGAAGACGCTGGAGGATACGTGGGAGCAGATGAAGAAGCTCGGTTATTTCTGATATCACTGACTGGTTGAGGGATGCGGGAAGGACATTGATCGTGAACCAGGTGATCGTAAGGCTGACCGTGTGTGTAAACTACATCGGGTTGTTTGTTACGGAATATTGATCGGCGATTTTCTGCACATTTACTTAGACGTATACTCGGACTAGAGAGGGTGGTACGCAGACCTTTCGAGCTCCGTATCTGGACATATTCGACGACACTGGTTGCATAGCAGATTTTCCTAACCCGGACTGGCGCGCTTGCTGGAGGCCGGATATGCACGGTTTGTAAGATCGAGCGGGGCCCTCAGATTTGGTGTGGGTGCTTTTGAGGATCTCTATCGGGGAGCGTCGTGGCATAGAGGTGAGATGCTCGACGGCAATGAGCGGAAGAATGTTCGCCGTGAGAAGCGGCGGTGATTGCGTGGGAAAACATTCGAGAGAAACTCGCGCGAGCTTGTCGCACGAGCGCGGCAGCCAATCAATTGTCGGCTTCTTGTCGGCCAATCGATAGTCCGGGAGTTTGTCCGGATGGACCAATCAACCGTCGAGGCTCTTGGGGGCCTGCGATGAGGTTGTGGATGAGGATGTGTTTGCCGGAAAACTTCGCCTTCTCACTCTTGCATCGTCATACAATGCATCACCTCGAGGCGACCTGTCGCTCAATTGGCGGCTCGAAGCTGTCCACTGGACCTGCCCGCATGACGCTTATCGCGCCCTGAATCTGCAACCGACCTGCCCAAACTGTGCAGTAGTAACAACCTGATGAAGTAAGTCCTCGAGTGCTCCGGTGCGAATGAGAGCAAGAGGGAGCTTCGAGTGGGTAGAGCTTCCTCCCCCCCGGCTGTTGAGCTTGCGCTTCCTAGTGACAGCTCTTTTCCATAAGTTTGGCCGGAGGCGCCTCGTCCTCGTCCTTCACGTTATCCACTCAACGTTTTTCCTGCTTTCGCACTCCTCTTCCGTCACCTAGCAGTACATGAGCTCGTCGACCGCGGCAACGTTGAGATAACGTAGGACCCTATTTGTGGCAAAACTCGGGAACTACAAGATTAGCCAAAATGCACACCGACATTCGCATGAGAGAGCTCAGAGGCCACTACCAGGTTGAACTTGATCATTCAGTGCTGAAAGAGAAGATCAGCTGACAATGATTGCTGTGCAGCCAGAAGACGAATGGAAGCTCGAGCAGGGCCTTGCTGCGGCAGAGCTGCCCATCCGGGATCAGACGCTCCCTGAAGGACAGTTCGTTGAAGATGTCCCATCGGACCCGGAATTGGAAAAGGTGCTTGCGGAGGCCAAGGAATTCGTGGAAAAAGACGAGATTGACCGCGATACGTTGTTTGCTGAAGAGCGCCCAGGATGGAGAGGGTGAGCAGCAATTTTTCCCCAGCCGTGACCTTCCTTGAACTTACGGCAACCATACTGAGACCTCCAACAGGTACATCGAATGGGAGCAGTATCCCGAGAAGAAGGCGATTGCCCACAAGATTATGATGGGGAATACATTTCCTCCCCCGCCAGAGTTCCAGCTCGGACCCATACCAGACACCAACCCGGTGCTCGAGGGTGTTCGTTGGAAACTATGGCACAAGGCCATCGGAGGCCCTTTGACATCTGTGCCAGAGGAATCCTGGCTCCGGGTCATCCAAGAGAAGCATCCGGACATGCTCCATCTCTTGCAGTTCCCGTACAATGGCGAACCACCCAAGAGACTTGTGACCGCCAAACCCGTCACTCCCACACCCCTGCACTTCATTCGCAATCACGGCGGCATTCCTGACATCGATGCCGATGCTTGGGACCTCACGCTCGACGGCCTTGTCAAACATCCCCGCAAATTCACGCTGAAGGACTTGCAGAACGAAGAAATGTTTCCACGAATGGAGAAACTCGTGACCATCCAATGCAGCGGCACTCGGCGTGTCGAGCAGATTCAAATGTACGCGGGAGAGGGCGACGAGATGATCAATGCCCCCTGGGCAGAAGGAGCGATCGGCACGGCTCGCTACGTCGGAGTCTCGCTCAAGAAGGTCATCAAGCAGTGTGGTGGTATGGCCGAAGGCGGCAAGCACCTTGAATTCCACGGAGCAGACACGTACTTCAAGCAGAACGAGCTGATGAACTACCTCGTCAGTGTCCCGTGGTCCAAAGTCAAGGCGAACGAGGTGATGCTCGCGTGGGAGATGAACGGCGAGCCCCTGCCCAAGATCCACGGGTACCCCGTCCGTCTCGTCGTCATGGGCTACATCGGCGCGAGGTCCGTAAAGTGGGTATACCGGATACGTGGGCTTTCGCAGCCGACCCGTGCCCCCGTGCAAAGCAAGGAGTACCTATACTTCAACCAACAAGTCGGTAAGCATAACCAGCTCCCCGTGATGGGGATCCAGATTCAAGAAATGCCCGTCTCCAGCGCCATCATGACCCCGTGGACGAAGCAGGTCGTCGTTCACGAGGGCAAGATCCAATGCCAGGGCTGGGCCTACTCCGGCGGTGGCCGCTGGCCCGAGCGCGTCGAACTGTCCGCCGACGGTGGCTTCTCCTGGTACGAGGTCCCGCCCGAGAATCTGTCGTCAAAGCACAAGTTCGCCTGGCGCACCTGGGAGTACGAACTCCCCTGCGACGTGGAGGGGTGGATCGAAATCGTGGTCCGCTGCTGGGACAACTCGCTCAACACGCAGCCGCTCGAAGTGCGCAATTCGTGGAACTGGGGCCTCCACGTCACGTCGAGCTGTCACCGCGTGAAGATCTACAGCGTGAACAAGACGCGGGAGCGCACCAAGCAGCGGATTGCCGACTTTGCCAAGCGAGGCGAGTCGCTCGTCCCCATCACGAGGCCCACCGAGTTCACTACCATGGCGCTGGAAGACTATGATCGCTATTGGGATACGCACGAGCCAAGAGACGTGGATGAGTAGCATGTAGCATGCCGATATCAAATAATATATAGTGTACAGACTATCGCCAAAACGGACCTCCCCAAGGTTCCCGCTTTTGAGGTCTCGTGAAATCGGGCTGAGTCATTGCTAATAAAGAACTACTGCCCATCCTATTACCGACTCACATGTGTCACCAATATTGACTCGAATGAGACGCCCATCTTGAAGAGAGATCCGGGTTTATCCTCGGGTGAAGTGACTGCTGAAGGGGATGACGTCGTTACTCGAAAAGAGCGTCGGCCACTCCCAAATCCCGATGTTTGGAAAGCTAGCTGGTGCGGCCAGTGTGAAGGTGTGTTTGTTACCTTGAGGAACAGCGAAATCGACGTCGGAATCTCGACACGAGGACCATCCATTTCCATCTCTGGACCTGAGCGTGGCCCTGACCCTCGCTGCTTCAACCTGAGATGCCCCTGCGCGTGAGTGAGCATGGCGGTACGACTGTGCCCCTCCTCCTTTTTGCCAAAACTCCTTCTGACAGACAAATTCTCCAGCTGGCTCAAAAAATTTCGAAAACGAGCTGAACATGTTGAAAGATGTGCAAGTCAAACACATTCCGCTTCTCCCCGGCATATCACAAGGCAGCCGGGACTGAGAACTATCTCGTCCTCTGCGAAGAAGTAACCGAACGAATGCCCCCCGCTGCAACAGCTGCACCAAACGTGCCCATTACCAGAGAAAAACATCAAGACATGTTTGAGAAGGTGCTCGCTGTCGTGGCGCACTAGTGTCTTTGAAAGCCGAAACTGTGGCGATGGAGTCGGAGTCGGCCAGGCTTTGTTCCGTTGGAGCGCCCACAGTGCATTTTGACACGTGATCTCTACACAAACCTAGTCCTATTTAGGATTAGCACGGGGAGCACCGTCTTCGCGCTCTCATTCAACAGATATCCGCCCCCAGATTATCCCGCACTCTGTCCACAACATCTCTGGCTCCTTCTCGCTAGCGAAGGATGCTAGGCCGATGAAAACGCGCGGTGCGCTCATCCGATGGGATCTTTCCTCCGTTCGTTGAGACGAAGAAGGCTCAAAAGTGAGCCACCCAACTTCAAGAGGAATGGGACAGGATAGACAGAGTGAAAGAGGTCCAAAGAACGCCGGATTCGCCAGCTACTGTGGCACATGACAAGTTCGTGCGCCTTAGCATGGCGCAGTTCTGCGTAATCGGGGCTGTGCGCTTGCTCCAATGAGCATCGAGGGGATTTTTCCTGGCCGGACCAGGATGAAGGCTCGGCTCATTTCGACTCGATTTTCATCTGTTGCCTCTACCTCTCCCTAACAGACCACACTCAGCGTGATAGGAGTTATCAACGGCCCTCTTCCATCCTCGATGCCGCCAGCGTGGTGGAAGAATCACCAAAGAACCATTTTTGTGCTGTTACAACTAGCCTTCTCAGAGACCCGCGATCAGCCTTATCATGCGCCTTATTGACATCGAGACTCTCAAGCTCGAAGAGTTTGCGGGGCCCCACTATCCTGGCTATGCAATCCTGTCACACACGTGGGGTGCGAAAGAGATCTCCTTTCAGCAATTCAATAATCCGACCGATAAGTCTCGCCAAATGGCAGGTTACAAGAAGATATTGGGATGTGCTCAAGTGACAAGGTCACATTCCAGATACTGCTGGGTCGACACCTGCTGCATCGACAAATCAAGCAGTGCCGAGCTCTCAGAGGCAATCAATTCAATGTTTAAATGGTATTATCGGTCCAAGCTCTGTATTATCTATTTAAGCGACGTTGACTCACATGATTCCCGCCTCACTGTGGAGCATCAAATGAAGAAGTCCAGGTGGTTCACCCGGGGATGGACATTGCAAGAACTCATTGCATCAAATCCGAGGCATACAAAATTCTACGACAAAAATTGGACCGAGATTGGGACGAAAGCTACCATGAGTGATTCGATCGCACGGATTACCGGTATTCACAGGTCCTGTCTTCTCCGCGACGCTGACCTTTCTGAGTTCAGTGTCGCGTGCAGGATGTCCTGGGCAGCGAAAAGGATGACAACGCGACCTGAAGATGTGGCGTATTGCTTACTTGGGATTTTCCAAATAAACATGCCTCTGATCTACGGCGAGGGCGAAACAGCATTCCGACGGTTGCAAGAAGAAATTATCAAGGAGTCGGATGACCAGACCATATTTGCTTGGCAACTCAGTAAAGGTGATCGAATCAGGTCGTCGATGGGCTCTAATGACGGAAAAGTGGGCGTCCTCGCGCAGCACCCTGCAGAGTTTGCGGACAGTGCCCACTTTCAACCCGCCCCTCTGAGGAGTGGCCCTTACAACATCACAAATAAGGGCTTATCCATTCAATTGCCAATCTTCACCAGGGCCGACGGGCAACTGATTGCTGTTCTGTCCTGCTACGGTGATTCGACAAAGGGAAAGGGTGACAAGAACCCCACGCGAAGGCCGATTGCAATTCCGATAGTCGAGACGGTGAAAGGCAGCAACGTGTACGCTAGAAATGGCGGGCTGGGTCTTCAAATGATTGATGAGGTCAAGGCACGGTCGGGGAGGCCTCGTGCAATATATCTAACCAAGGCGGTTCCAGGATCTCGGCGATGGCAAGAGTTCGATCTTGTTCTCGACTCTGATTCCGACTCCTAACCGACGAAATTGTAACGAATTCGGGGTTGAATCCATCAGATCGCATTAAGAAGGACCAAGAGGTTCCGGTCGGTGAGTGACGATGATTCCGAGAGCGTAGTGCATGGCTCCCGATAGACACCATGCACTTCGCAGTGAGAAGCCCAAATCAAGAACGCGAAAGGAGTGATGGAAACCAATACAAAACTGGGGAGCGTGTTTGAAGTCCGATGGCGTGAATACCATCAATCATTCGTCTCGACCTTGAAATCCGCATTTCAGACCATCGGAATCGTTCACGCGCAGATGGATACGCTATATCCCTGAAGGCACAGCGATGCGTGTCGCTTTACACAATCCCGGGAACGTGCTGCTGCTTCCACAAAGAGGATGGATTGCAAGAGCAAAATGGCCACGATCAGACGGGACACCAAGCTCGAACTGGGAACAAATACGCATACGAGTACACCCCTCCCCATACAAAACACCCCTAGACCGTCCACTCTATGCAGATCTGTCTTGTGTCGGGCCACTAGCTACGGCCGAGCCAATGAACCCCGTCTCCCGGCTTGTGTGATGGTGGAGACAAGGCTATCCGGCAAGAAAATTGAATGACAGCAGCCCGCTGCATGTTCACGGGGATATTGGACGCATTCCGGGCTCGTGAGAATTCGTGGAGCTGATCCTGGGGATGAGTTTCTTGCCTCGTTCCGGGGTCAACCTCTGCCTCCACCTCGATTCCCCCAGGCTGAACAGTATCAATTCCCGCTCCGATCAGGGTTTTTGTCGGATTTGTCAAAAATAAGATGCAGGTTGGCAGGTTTCCGAGGGCGATCTTCGTCGAACTGCCCTGGATCATTCATGAAAGCTATAGAATGGAAGGGATGGGATTGTGTGGACATCCCAGCAGAAGACTCCGCTCCGGCATCTCCTATGTTGGCTTGGGCAGAAATTGGTATTACTTAGGCTGAAGTGCCATTTGGACATGCACAGAGGATGGTATCCCGTGCATCCGATCTGTCCAATCTGTCACACTAGTTTGGCCAAGGCAGTGGTTCATCCTATGACGAACAGAGACTATCATAAGAGGTTGCAGAGGCTGTGGACAGAGGTAGTCTATATAAGTAAGCACACTCGTTACCCCCGGACTATTAGAAGTCCTCCGTAGTCAATATCAAGCGGCGCGAGGTCATATGGGCCAGAAGGGGGACGGGCGTCGAGATTCCGGTCATGAAACAGCGCTTTCGAGGTCGGAATCTCGACACGAGGACATTCCATTTCCATCTCTAGCCCTGAGCGTGGCCTTGAGCCTCGCTGCTTCAACCTGAGATGCTCCTGCACGTGACTGGGTATGGTGGTAGTCAGCCTGAGCAACAGATCAATCGCGCTGGGCCTGGAGGCCCCGTTCCCGGCACCCGCCTATAGTTGCCAATTTATCGCCTTTCAACAGTACCCATAACTTGGCACCCGATTTAAGTTGACGTAATGGTCACAAAAGTTCCCTTTCTCTATAATTGGTTAGTCTGGGTCAAGCTTCACCATCATCCTACCACCCTGCAGTTCCGCATCGCCACGAAAACTGATGCCTACGCGCGTCCGATACATCCCCCACAACGTTGGAAGGGGTGGCCTCACCTTCAGCTCAGCTTCAACCAGCCAGTTCAGCCACTGCACTCCTGAGCATCTCAGTCCCACATCTCTTCTGGCGTAGCAGCGCGGTGTTAGCTAGAAGGATCTCCACCGACCCCCTTCCAGGGACAGTCTGGTCTCGCATCGGCTCGTTACGGCCCTCTGCAGCCGAACACGTGTAGAATCAAACAAGAAGCGAAACAGCCCAGTTGACTGCTCAGCTGGCGGCCTCGCAAATACTGGCTCAGGCGTTGCTCCCTAATTTACAGTGTGCGACTTTAAGCCACCAGGAAACATTGAAGGTGAGAATGAAAGAAGAGTCACGCGGACAGAGGCGAAATATGGAACGGACGCTTTTTGTACCTTCAAGTGGTATTCATTTCAGGATTGTGATCCAAGCGTGTTTGGAACGCGAGATTATAACAAGAGGAAGGACCGATCCTAGCCATACTCTGCGTCGTAGTAATGAGTGACAGTGTCCAGCCTTCAGCAGTGTTGAGACCACAGCCAGCCAGCTCAGGCTTGGACAAAAATCAGGATTTTCAAACCAGAACTTACCAGGCGCCAATAGGGTCCAACGATGGCCCGACGATATGAGGCACCTGAGGATCATCGTGATCTTGATGATGCATGAAGGACGCAGAGTACCAGAGTACTTGATCGTGCTGTTGGACATCTTGGCCAGCGTTGCCCATGATCTTCAGAAAGTTTGCTTGCGTACAGTCACCGGGGTTGGGCGGCCATGCTCCAGCAACATTTGTGCAGCCGTCGTCTATCGGAGCATCGGCCTTGACAAGCCACAAATCGCCGACGCCATACCCTGAAGAATCTCCAGAGTCACTAGCCTTCCCATCTGTCTTGCCAGGCGTTAGCCTGTACCCCAGATTTGATGCGGTGTTGACGATGTCCCAATGTCTGTTGTTTGCCTTCTGCATATTTCCCGTGAACTTTTGCGCGATGCATTGGCTGCCGTCGCATTGGCGTACCTCATTGTTCCTTGAAGTTTCAATGTCGAAGTCGAATCGCCAGTACGCGTGGTGATGGTGCTTGACGCAAACACAAGGACGGCTCCGCTGCAGCACCCCGCCAAATCCCCATCGCGGCTCGATTCTGCCATTGGCAAACAGAGTCCATTCAGAGACATATCGGTACCAGTCCGCCCACAATTGCGACCTGATGACAACCTTGTCATCGTAGACATCAAAAGAAACACCTCGAAAGCCTTCTTTATCCGCTCTGCCGTCGATGAACGTGTAAGATCTTCCTTCTGTGCACTCGCGAAATCCTGGCACACCTTGAGCGTCCGTACCGGGACAGTCAAACGGAAACTCTTTGAACATCCAATCTCGATATGTGGGTCCACAGGTACCAACAGAACTTTTTTCCAGATAGTTCACGTTGAGAATCGGCATGTGTGCTCGCTTCAGCACCATCTTGTTCTTGTATCGTACGTTGATCAATTCCACTGCGGAGCCAAAGCTTCCGGACGACGCTCCAGGCCTGTTTACTTCGAGCTCCCAGAGTACACTGTTGTGGATGTCGGTGATTGTCACATGTGCCGTTCCAGGCTGCCAATCTGATGGGTGGACGGCCTGGTTCTCTGTTACTGCTGAACAGCTTTGCAAGGAGTGGGAGAGCCGAACTGGCGTTGCTGTCCTTGCATACATGTTGACGTGGAACGAGCGGAGTACCACGTTGCTGCTGTTGCCAGCCTGGATATGAAGGATTCGAGGCGTCGACCCATCCGGATTCGATTCATGTATGATGGGTGGCATTCTGCTGAAGACGGTCGCATTTGGCCCAAATCCTGCGATTGCGGCTGCATCAAGAAGTTCTTCGTGATTCGGCAGGGGCTGATCATTTGTTATCTCGACGGACGCTCCCGATAGAGGTGCAAGTGCATCATCAACATTCACGTAGACTGTCCTCTCATTCTTGTAATCTGCCACAATGGCTCGAAAGCTGTTACGCTCATTTTTCTCGTTGGGTTCACGCAGATTATCAACATGGAGGAGCCGATGGCTTGTCCCATTCAGAGCCTCGTCAAACTCTCCAGTCAACGCATCGCGAACTTGTCCCGAAGTTAGGACTCTAGACAGAGCAGTTTGGAGACCCCTGCGGTGGACCTGTGTTGTTGGAGTCTGTATGAGTAGTTTTAGGGAGTGGGTAGTCGTAGAAGCCAAAACGTTTTGCTCCTCCCAAGCAAAGGCAAGGGTAAGAAGCACCAACAAGGAGAGGAAGCTATACTTCTAGAATCGTCAGTAGGCCTCTAGGTGTATTGCTGACGCCCCATAACTTACCATGTTTGAATATGCTGGTCCTCTGGTTTTGTCGCTCGAGGCTTGAGCTAAGGGAAGCCATCCAATATATATATCGGTCTGCAGCTGCGTAGCAACGTTCAAAGCAGAGCGGGCATTGCAGCCTACATGCCACAGCCGTCAGTAGTCCGGCAATTACTGCCGAAGGCTGGCTGAGCTCGACGTGCTACTATAGCTCTTCTGTAGCCCGATGCTGTCTGCATGGACTAATCAAGGCCACAGAGCAACTCCGTTTGGCCAGCTGAGGTGACAAATTCACAGCTGCAGCCAAATATCACACGCCACAGTATGGGCCTTTTCCAATCAGCTGTGAAGTTTCCAAGCTCCATGGCGTGCTATCCCACCACGAGCTTAGTGGACAAAGCCCCGATGCATCGAATTCCCTAATTCCCCCTCAATTCGAAAACGCCATACAGAAACGCGGCGATCCTCACCGGTCCGGTCATCCACGCTCAATACACTCGTTATGCACGCTCGTTTGTTTTTTCCCCAAAGCAGACAGCTGAATGCCCTTCTGGTTTTCATGTGGCTGCCCAAAGCGGACAGCTGAATGTCCTCATTGCACACATCCGGCTGCAATTCCCCTCCGCAAGTTTCAAAAAAAGCCCCCCAGACGTGGCCGCTCCTATTTGGTTTACGATCTTCAGATCGTCATCAGTAAATCACATCTGCCTCGAACATCGCTTAGGTTAGCAGATCCTTACCACCTTGTTACGAACCAGCCATTTCCGCCCAAGCCAAGTTGCGTAATGCGCAACACATAGAAGGCGAATTGATAGTTATGTGAGTACGAACGAAGTGCTTGCAATATGGGTTCTGCTAGTCTATTGCTAGAAAAGCCGAGTCGAGCGTTCGGGCCGAGGGCCGGAATCTAGGCTCCTTTGGCTTTGGCCTAGTATATTTACCAAAACGAGGCCACGGGAGCCCAAAACTAAGGCCGAGGCCCCCTCCCCACCATGGGCACCCCATTCCGCTCAGGGGCTCAGCAGGGCACTCAGGTACCAAAACTGGGCCGATTACTCAGCACTCGCCTTTTTTGTGGGGTCTTGCTTAGGCCTGAAACGGAAATGGATTTTGGTAAAGTGAAAATCTTCCTGTGAGTGGAATGGCATGGGAGCTGCACGGTCGTTTTGACCACTTCAAGTCGCGGAGGATTGAAACTTTGACGACACTGGGCGACTTCATAAGATGCATTGAATTATGCGGCGTTCAGCTGGAATCTGGGCGGAAGCAGCAGCTTCACACAATCCTGAAGCGGCATGGAGATGAGCTGCTGAAAAGCGGCGATGATAGTTCGTGATGGGCGACTTCTGGTGAGTGCGTTCGTGTTTGAAATGTAAGAAGGCCTACCAGTCGTAAGAATGGGCAACTTCATGATTCGCTTTACAGGCAGCGGCGAGATGGAGAGCAAAAATGGGCCTGAGTTCTGTATCGCACCATCTCAGGAGACAAAGGGTACCGGCTCGAGATTCGACGTAAGTTCCGAGCCCAAGCTTCTTGTACACATTATAGACTGGGAGTTCGTAACGTGTGCCCTGCCATATGTCGATCTTACCTATTTTATAGCAGAAGTATAGTTATTCGATTTCTTTCGGCGCGAGTCTACTAATATAGGCACAATATCTCAGACTATCATCGGCAAAAACCCCCGCGGCCCAGCGACCTTATGTCAAGACCTAATATCTCGGAAGAGCTATCGGACCTCTAGGGTTCACTGATAAGTGGGACGTCGTGATATACAATGTAATGGGATACTATATCGGGTAGGAATCTCGTATCAGGGTATACTAGTCCCAAAGGTAGGGTTAGTATGGTAATAAAGTTGACTATGAACGGCCATAGAAGTGGTTATGGTGCGGGTCTATATACCCTCCTTTCGTATCCCTACTCTATCGCGCTATGTGCTCTACTAGTAGAGCACAATAGAGCAATAGAGCATTTCTTGAGCACGTGATCTCCTGCTCCAGCCTTACCATCGAGGCTGTCCCTGATTCGCTTTAGTTGCCCTCTGCGTGGCCCTCCATGGCCTGGTTCGTAACACCCTCGTTAAAACTTGACAGTCTGGAAGAGGGACGACTTTTGGGCCACTGCCCCGATGGGGTCAGTAAGGTGAGCTGGCCCAGCCGAGCCTGAGCCGACGTTGAGCCGGGCGCGAGCCAGCCTGAGCAAAAGCGGCGCGAGGTCACGTGGGCTAGAAGGTGGACGTGCGTCGAGATTCCGGTCATAAAACAGGTATTTCGAGGTCGGAATCCCGACACGAGGACATTCTATTTCCATCTCTGGACCTGACCGTGGTCCTAACCCTCGCTACTTTAACCTGAGACGCTCCTGCACGTGACTGAGGATGGTGCAGTCCGGCATGAGGAACGGATCAATCGTGCCTACATCTGGCCCAGGGGGCCCGGTTCCTGGCACTCGTCTATAGTTACTAACCTATCGCCGCGCGCCTAGCCTACAGTGCCTATAACTTAGCCTCGATATTAGTTGACGTTATAGTCATAAAAGTTCCCTTTTCTCTGAATTAGATTAGTTCAGGTTGAGCCTTCGCCATCATCCTGCTCCCATTATAGTTCCGCACCCCTACGAGGATATTGAGTTAAGTGCTTTATTACTCAGGTATATTGACGCTTACGCTATTATTTTAACGACTAGGGATATTTACGTAGATAGGACTAATAAAGAGCCGATAACCTAGCTTAATTATTAGTATTATTACTTTTTTTATAAGGGCGGCCACCTTCACTCTATAACACAGCTATAAGATAGCTAAAGTGTCACGAACGGCCAGACACACCGCCGTACAGATACCCAACTTCCCGCTAAGCCTAATAGGTGCGAGGAGCTTATCCCTCGCACACTTCCCGCATGAGAGACTCTTCCTACTCTCTCACGCTTCGAGTCTACTTAGTTAGGACGAATAGTCAAGGAATAGCCTAATCCCCGGCTGTTATCTAATCGCTACACTCTACCTATTCATCTAGGTCTATTCCTAATATAAAGATTGGATCAGGTTCTATAGTGCATCGCTACCGCCGCGGATTACCGACTGAGCCTGATGATTCTCGATCCATCTATATCGACCGACTCAGTTAATAATATATACCCTACGATGTCAGAACAGATATCCGGACTGAAGGACCCGTTTGTCGTCTCAAGGACGGGAAAGGCAGCTATGAAGGAAGGCTTATATTAGTCCGTGTTATAGTAACCGTTATTCCGTATAGGGCCAAAACATCGGATTACCGTTAGTCCGTATAAACAGCCCCCGCAACTGATAAAACACCTATTATTCCGTATAATATTCGACGCCACCGCAGCCACTAAGACAGCTTTATTAATCCGTATAATGAATAGACTATTTATATAAGGCTAGTGCCCCTCTTTAATTATAGTATATTATATAAGGAGGCTATACTAAGGGCTATAAGGTAGGTTCTTAAGGCGTGAGAGTACAGTACTTACGGCCACCAGCCCGCGTTATAGTCAGAGAGGTCTAAAGCGCTGGACGCCGCTAGTAGATAAGTGTTAGGAATAGACCTAGGTGAATAGGTAGAGTATAGCGATTAGATAATAGCCGGGGATTAGGCTATTCCTTAACTATCCGTCCTTAACTAAGTAGACTCGAAGTATAAGAGAAGGAAGAGTCTCTCATGCGTGAAGCGTGCGAGGGATAAGCTCCCCGCACCTATTAGGCTTAGCGGGAAGTTAGGTATCTGTACGGCGGCGTGCCTAGCCGTTCGTGATAATAAGGTATAATACTAGCTATATATTATACACTCTCTAGCGCTATTTAAAAGGGTTATAAACTATATATATACTATCTACCTCCCTCGCCTATAAAGAGGATTATACGGACTAATAAGTTATATATAGTAACTATACCGAGAGCGCTAGTGAATCCGACTAATCAGAGTGTTTATACGGAATAATGCGTGATGAAAAAAATGTAAGTTTTAGCCCCTATACGGAATAACGCTTACTATGACACGGACTAATACAAGCCATGAAGGAAAGCCTAATCCACTGGTCTTGCGTTCTGGTGGCACGCAAGCGTCTCGTCCTAACGATGGGATGCAACGGGACCCTGGTGCGATTTTGTTCATGCGGAATAGGGTTGGCGAGGTAATTTTTGGACCAGGAGGTTGATTCATGGTGCACACCTAGGTGGCGAAGACTTAGAATGAGTGGCACTAAACGTTGGTAGGGGGGCTGACTAGGCGAACCGGTGATAAGGGGGGGTTGCCGCAAAGCATGACCGTGGAGGTATGAGTCCCCCGTCACTAGAACCTCCGAATTCGAATGACATAGAGTTAGGCCCTCCCGACATGAAAGGGCTGGAAGCGAGACGCCCTCCTACATCCCTTCCGCTGAGGGAGAAGGAATAGGAGTTTCAAATCTAGTGGAGGGCTGAGGATTGCCTCACGGTAGTGTTCTTGGCTGTACCGGTATGCCTTGATTGATGGTTTACCAGCCATCACATTCGATTAAACGATAGCTTTCGTCGCCTCCCGGGTGATTTGACAACATCGACGTCTCGTACTCGTGCTTGTACAGGTTCTGCTGCAGGGAAATTCGCTCAAAATACGGGGTTCCTTGAGACAAGCTCCATTGACAGGCCCTCTCCCCGGTAAAACGGGCTACTATACTCCAGGCTAGCCGCCAGATCAGACACACGGCCAGAAAGGCCTTCCCTCACGATGGACTTCGAGAAATTATGGATCATCTTCGGTCGGCGCGATACTTTTGGAGGAATACCAGACCGACTTTGAAGGCACAGAAGCTTGGATTAAAGGCTCGAGAAATGGCCCTCACTGAGAGTTCGGGCAGCGACAACAGTGTTGCGGCCGCGCTGCGTTTTATTGTTTGAGCTCGATCCTCACGCCCTTTCCAGCCTGAGCACTCCTGGCAATGAAAACACTGGCTCCTCGTACATCCTATCCAGCGCAGCACCTTTCCGAGCCAAGAAGACGCAATGCATCAAGAAGTTTTGAAGTGCTTCAATGAGCTGCTCGGGAATCACCACAAGCTCGGTAATGGGCTCGCTTTCCACATCGATGTCAGCCTTCCTGAAAGTGGCCAGCTCCCGTGCAATTATGCCTCTACTTGCTGTATCGAGTGGCTCATCAGCGGCCAGCTTCGCACGGACCTCCAAAAGCGCGTTTCGGGCTTTGGTGAGGTCTTGTTCCGAGGCCTGTCCTAGGAGGAGAGCGGATAGTGTAGCGGGTGGTTCTAGAGAGATGGCATCGTCATTGATCTGAAAAGTTGAATCTCCGGCTGACAATTGAGCCATGAATCTCCAGGAAGCTATCTCGTGCTCTTCAACAAACATGGCATTGTTGTGCGAACTTGAGCTTGTGCTCAAGTGGATTGGCAGGTTGCACTGGTACGGCACGTCGAACAGTTCGTGGCAAAGTGGTCCAGCGATCCACGGCCGCTCCAGCAATTTGGTTCGGCCGGACGTGAGGCTGAGAGAAATTTCGGGGTCGACGTCTTCTCTCAGATGCTTGAAGATCGCTTTCTGGTCGTCAAGGACCCTGGCGAAGAGACCGCTCAAGTAATAGAGCTTTGAGCGATCTATTGGCTCTGTAACGTTCTGTATGAAAAGTTCGACGACAGTGATGATAGTGTCTACAATGTCAGCCAAAATCTTGTCGTCCGCTAATTCAGAATCATTCAAAACTGAATCCTGACCACGTATGTGCCTCCAGTGATTCATGAGATGAATCTTTGTCGATTCCTTCTGGTCTGAGACTGCGCGGTAAATGTACTGGTTATATCTGTCGGCGATCCCGGCACGCGAGTAAAAGACGACCCGAGTTTCGTTGTCGGTGGAGTGAAAGTATTCTTCCAGCTTTTCCATGTAGCTCCCTGCGATCACTTCAGAGATGAAGTCCACAGCCGTATTCCGCCGATAGCCCGATAACAACGATCTGGCTTCGTCTTGATCCTCTGTTTGGGGCACAATGGGGCATAGGAAGCTCAAGTAGAAGCTTTTTGCTTCATCTGCGCCGCCGAAGAGGACTTCGCCCACAAACTCTTTCGAGTTGGTGAGCACCTGTGGCGGAATGACGATTCTGTCTGCGATCAGCATCGCACGATGCAAAAGAGCACGAAAGAACAGCGACGGCGGAGCTCCGTACAAGTTGGCCTTTGCATTGACATTGTCCAAAGAAGGAATAAAGGCGGTGAGTACTGAGTCCTCGCGCCTCTGGCTCGTTGGCTGCTCTTCAGACTTAGAGCGGCTCCCTAATGTCCAGGTCGTGAATCGGGTCTTTTATCAACTTGGACGACTGCAAGTCGCCGACCAGATACGCAGAATTCTGAGCAAATGCTAGCGCTTCACCAGCGGCGCGTTGCTGTTTGCCGCAAAACAATAGAAGCCCGTACAATGAGCCCCACGATTGGGCGTGCGACTGCTGGTTGTTCAAATTGTTGTTGAACCTCTGGTGCAAACATTCGATTATTGAACACTGCTCATCAACTTAGGGGCAGACTGAAGCGCGTTGATTCTCGTCTAGTTCATCGGCTAGGATGCTGTCGACTAGTTCGGCGGCATTGCTGCATTTTCGAGCAGCCACAAACTCAGGCTATGATTTTGTGAGGCATTCTCTTCGAATATTCCCGCCTCAAAAGAGGACGATATAACGTTGACGGACATTGCCGACGTTCCAGACAGCTAGCATTGAATGTGGGAGGCTCTTGCAAGACAGTGAGAAGTATAAGTGTGCTGTTGACCGTGAAACCTGGGTTGATACATGGCATGTTGCAGAGCTCTTGCATGGACTGTCTCAAGGGCATGGAATGCCCTGGAAATGCCTCATTCATGGATACATAGGCAGGATATCTGCCCATTTACGTACCTAGAATCACACCAGTCTATCATCCATTTTCAGGCCTCTCGTGATGCCAACATGTGCTTACTCCGAATGGCAACGTCACTATATTCGACTATCCCATGTGCGGTCAACTTTGCTGACAGCAGCTCTTGGCATACCCAACTAATGCATTTTACTTCCTCCGGGGGCGCCTATGACGCGCCTGGACGCGGCTGGACGTGCCTACAGTCCTCGCTTCTTAACTATTGTTACAGCCTATGCCCTTGATAAAGAATACACTATATTCAGTCAACTTATAGGGCTTATAATATATATTTATATACCTCGGAATGATGCTAGAGGGTCTAGTAGGCGAAGTTATATAGTAATACCATGTAAATAGTATGGAAGTGCCTTTATTATTATGAAATAGTACCCGGTTGGGCATGCCAAGACCCGCTGTCAGTAAAGTTGACCACACATGAGATAGTAAACCTAATGTGATTGAATAAATCGTATCGGCAATCTAAGCTATAGGCAAACTTACCGGGGTGTACGATGCGATAAGTATAGACGAAAAAATACGTGCCTATACGGATATCATCGAGTGACTGGGCAGTGGTAAGCTAGTATGAGGTAGTCGTACTTACCACTACTAAGGGGCTGCCCGTAGATATTAGTGTCGAGATAGTATACGCCACTAACCTGGGTCTCCAGGACGGCCACGCTAGTGTGCAATTGTGAGAGAGGTTTATACTAGAAGTACTTAACCAGGCAGTTTTACAGGCAAAGCCGGATGCGAAAGTTGTCGGCCATAGGCTGGAGAGTTTACAGGACGCTGTCTATGCGTAGAGGGCCGGTGTGAGCGCTCAGAAGCTGGTTGTTACACCGTGACACTGTAGAAAGTTGATCACTATGTAAACGGAAACCGAAGAAGGTTTTATCGCAAAAATAAGTCTCGCCAATTCAGTACGTACACAAGACGCTTTCAAGGTTGGTGCGGTCTGTAACCGTCAGTGAAGGGCCATTTTGGTCGACAAGGCTACGGAAGCCTTATCAGCCACGTAACTGTCTTCAGACAGAGTCACGTGACAGTTTCTGTAAAGTATCTCGTACGAGAAGATGGATACACTACAATCTTAGCGACCTCGGTTACAGTATCAATACTTGTATCTGTAATTTATTTTTATACTAATTAAGCTGACCACCCCCGAAAAGCCAATAACAGTTCAGCCTGATGAGATCTGACAGAAGCTTAACTTCAGTCGTGATCGAATTGCATTTCGACCAGAGGTCTATAGACAACGATGCTGCGAGACCATGCTTGGGAATGTCAAGGCCTAAGGTGCGGGGATGGATCGATACTGGCGGCTGCGAGTCGGCGCCTTGCAGTGTTCTGTCAGAGGAGACCCGCGTCTTGCGACATTCTAGACCAGTGAGCGTGTCCTTCCAACACATTTTCCATTCATGGCTCAGCGGAGGACAATATGACTTGCTCAGCCCCCGTTCCAGCGGAACGTCTCTGACTCGGCTCTCCGTTTGTGGTTGGCCTGAAACTCGGCCCTGCAATCCCCCTGGATTTCATTCCTGGTTAAGACAGCGGGCTTCCAGATCAACTACCATGACTATGCTGTCGGTGATTGTGTATGTTGGTGGTCATCTAATTACAGACTATGTCCAACTGCCGATTGCGGCTCCGGCGTCGTGCAGCGGGGCTCCTGGCGATGATCCAATGGATCTGCTTCGGGCCCCTTGTCTAAGCCCCCTAGACCTATTGGTTGCATTCAAAAGTGCCATGGCAGATTACGCAGCCACACCTGGAGCTTTCCGTGGTCTTATTGGTCTTTACTGAGGCAGAGGCAATCAACTAATTTATGGGGGTTTCTGGCAACCCCGGATGGCTTCTCTTTTCCTCCCAAACGCTACAGCCGACCAAAATCGCCAGCACGATCCCAATGAGTTTCCGTTGCCTTATTTCTTGCGAGTGCCCGGACTGCCGTGTGCTCGAAATGATGGTTGATAGACTTGTAGTCGATGCCTTGCAGCGACTCTACTCTTTTCGGTATCTCTAGAACGTCTGCACTTTTGTAAACAAGTCCCAACAACATCAGAAGGAACCGAAGGGTCCCCGGCACTTTCGCCGTGTCAGACGCCACAATTATTTGTCTCAAAATAACGTGCTTCTGTTCTGGAGGCCCCAACCCCTCGTTGGAGACCATGGCTCAGCGCCAGGACCGCCTGTCAACAAGCTGGATTCCATTACGCTGATACCTCGTCAGGTAACGAATTGTTCCCAAGGTATACTCCCATACGGCGATCCCGTACCAATGCTGCCATCTTTTGAAACTTCTTCGGCTCCCATAAAAACTTCTCCGGCTCCCATACCTAGGGATACAGAATGTTGCCTTTCGCCTTGCCTGTCCTCCCAATCAATGGATAATCAACCCCTGTGGTAACTTGCCGCCTTGCCCTGTGGTTCGTCCAAGAACACAGCGCTGCAACCCAACATCTCAAAGACCGGCTTAGGCTCAAACAATACACATACACCCGTGCACGCACCCATCACCCCGTTCACAGCGCACCCAACATGATTTATAACAACAGGCGGAGGCCCAGAAGCTGGTGTTGCTGGCCTTCAGACACCTCAGACTCGAGTGAGAAGTCCCAGCTTCCAAAACTCGTCGAGACTCAAAGGTCGCCACGTCCACTGTATATGAGAGATCCGCTGTTAGACATGGTCAGCCTCACACCCTGCCCTTCTCTCAATCCAGCCTTATGCTCACCAACGTTCAGACATCCAAGCAAGAGCCTTTCCCCATCACGATCACGCCGGCGAACCTGGATGCACCGCGGGTGCTTCACGTCAGCCGTGCCTTGTTCGATTCCGGCTCGTCGGACAACCTCGTCTCCACCGATTTCGTCGAGCGGTACGGCCTCGTCCTGGCAGGCGAAGATGATGCGATCCACACGGTCAGGGATTCCAAGAAGAGGTCGTACCAGGTCAGGGGATATTTCCCGGCCGACTGGGCCTTTCAAGGCGCAGACGCGGGACGACCTGGGAAATTTTGCGTCGTGCTGAACCCGGAAGCTCTGCCAGACAACGTCGAGGTGTTGCTGCGAGCCGTCAAAAATGCTCCATACCGGGACAAAGCTTCTGGCGAAAGTTCTTCGCACATGATGCGCTTTCCCAAAGGTGAGCGACGACCGGACCAGGGATATAGATGACCGAGAGTGCCATGGCTGTCAGGAGCTAGTGCCAAATGAATACCATTCCATTACTGTTTCGAACACAGACTATTGGTCTTTCCGAAAGCTCTTCTCACGCCGTGTCAGATGTTGCAAGCTCTTGTTCTTGCGTGCCAGGGGGAATTGCTGCTAACGATTCCAACAGGCACCAACAAGGACCTGAACAAGGGCTTGCGCGAGCAGTTGCAGAATCAATACAATACTGATCGGGCCGCCGCTAGCACCGGTCAGCAATCGAATCAGCAACAGAGTGGAACTGTGCAAGGTGGCAGTGGAAAACAGCCCACCCAGCAGAATGATCCGAAAAAGCCCAAACACTGAGGCCCGGGTGGCACAGGTAGAACATGGCTTCTGACTCAAGTGTCGTATGGGCTGGATTTGACGCAGCGTTGATTTTTATTGTTTTTGATATCCTGATGTGGTGTGCTTGACCATCACTCGATGTTGGTATGGCTTTTAGGCAGTGGAGAATCGGTGACACCAAAGACCAGAAGCGGTCAGCAACATTTTGGCCTCCCATGGCCTGCGGCTGTTGACAGCTGATTTCGAGGTTCTACTTCACCTGGTAGTTTGGCTGGATGTAGCTGCTCCAGAAACTTTGGAACCCTTGACTGGCTAGGGACATGGAATCCCCATCTCGGACATTTCTTCGAGAAGTAATGCGTGTGCTACCACTCTCGCGGGACTTGTCCAAGAGAACGATGAGATTGCACGTGAAGAGAGCTGAGAGAGCACATTACTTGCAACATATGTAGAGCGGTAGCAGATTTGCTTACATCACGAACGAGACCAATGCTCTGCACACTGGCTCCGAGTATATCACTTTTCTCGAGAAGAAAGAAACACTACACCTCTGTAAAAGCGTGTCTGGTAGAGAGAGAATAAGTCAAGAGGCATGTAGGTCCAGTCCATCCGAATGCGACGACGAGTGCACACACTCCTGGAAAGAAAAGCAGTTGGCTGACTTGACTGACAAACGACTTGATGACGGGCGCGTAGAGACGAAAAAGCGAGATAGAGAGCAGAGAGGCGTGGAAACACGTGGGGAAGACAGCCCTCCCGTCAGGCACCCAAAACGACCTACTGCTGTGTGACTAGGGCAGCTAGGCAGTCCCGCATCATCGGTGAGCCTCATCGTCAGAAGCACCCAGGAAGAATGTTGTGTGGATAATCCACGACTAGATCGCCAGGAATTGATTTGCGTCTATTACATGGAACGCAATGAGAACTCCATTCTCGACAGACTCTTCATCTCTCCATGTCTTCTCAAGCTCGAGGAATATATAATATATTTAGGACTGGGTAGCCAAATACTAACTGTACTTAGTACTTGGTAAGTAATTGAGAGATCTTGTACTCCTCATAATCCAAGTCACAGCAAAACGCCTTCCCGACCGAATTTTCATCCCGTTCCCCTCGTCGATGGTATCTGTGAAATCATTGGAACACGTTCTAACATTGACCTGTCGTAGCCGACATAGCAATCTCACAGAGAGGCTATCGACGAAACCCTTCTTGTTCGGACCACCCGACATTTTCGATCACAAATCGGCGCACCGACGGCCACCTAGCAGTTCCTGCCTGGTCCAGCACGTCGGGAATCGCAGGCAGTCAAATGGCCGGACTGGTGACGGAAAGCAGCACCACCGATCCCCGATCCAAGGTCTCCCGTCCTCTTTGTACATTCCACCCAAAGTAAATGTCATGGCTATTCCACCGCCCGTCTTCGGAACGCCTAATCAGCTGAGTAACGACGCGGCTTATGAACGATGTGGCGGTGCCGTGATATGATTTTCTGTGACTCCTGCCCTCCCCCGGAGGCAAAACGCTTCAAGTGCTCCTTTTGAAGACGAGATAAATCATCGTAACCGTGCCCAAAACCTCGTCGTGAACGCCATCCCATGCATTTTTGCCGCCGCATCCGTCCGGCCAAGACTGTACAGGAAAGCCAAAGCAATGACCTGCGTGCATCGCTGGTCGTATCTCATTTTCGTCTCGCGTGACGGCCTCGGGTGTCTCCGAGTCTGCGAACGCATCCTCCGTGGAGACACCAGAACCACCGAGGTTGACATTAGGTGGCGCTTTTGGGCTCGTCTGGAACTGCACGAATAATGGAAAGGTGATGTTGTGCCATGTATCTATCACCGATCAGGAAATGCCACCGGGGGAATGCGCCCTTCAAAGTCCGTGCGACTGTGAACTTGATTGTCCCTTCTTCGATCGGGGCTGGGCCGTTCTGGGAATGCCATTTGACACCGATGTCGATCTCTCCGATGATTTCGGTCTCGTGCTCGCCCAAAGTTGTGATCTTGGGACCGCTCGCAGTTGCATCAACACCAAGGTACGAACGAAGCCTTCTCACGAGGCTCCTGCGCGGCGTCGAAAGCCGTCGGATCTGACCATCCAAGCCATACAGGCGCAACGTGTCTTCGGTAGTGATGTTCGCATCGCCGCCACTGTCGAGCAGGACCTTCACCCACTGCTCCACTGGGGGCATGCCAGGCATGGAGATAGTGATCTGAATGTACTGCGTTCTCCCCTCAACTTGAATCACATTCCATGCCGGATTCTTCGGATGTGGACTTGTATACCATTTCCCAGTCTCCTCCACGGTAGGTTCGGCGTCATCGTCTGAGGACAGGGCACCCGCAACCGAGTCGCGGGATGGAAGGATATCATACCCGCGGCGTCGAAGGGAAATGAGGAGCTTCCACTGCATCGGTCAGTCTGTTTACTGCCACATGGCCCCCTGGATTGGCTCACCTTGCGGATCGACTTTGCGAAAAGTCTGCTCAGCGCTGGTTTCGATGCGTCACATGGAATACTAGTGGTCGCATCAGACTCGGTCTCCATGACTGACGGTCGTTTTCTGTAGCATATAGAATATGCTAGGCCGGAGGTCAGCAGATAGCCATCGCCAGGATGCCGCCGATAAAGGGTGCAGGCATATGGGAGCCGTCGACGGCGCTGACAGCGAAGTCCTAGAGGTGCTGGATGTGGAGCAAAGTTGCAGGCAACAGACGTCGACCAGCAAAAGGATGGTGGGAGAGAGTGCGTCTGGTGATGGATTGACTAGACGTAGTTAGACAGGAACACGGTTTGGTCCAACGACAACACTCTAAGGAGCAGGAAAAGGGAATGTGATGTTGACGAGTATGCAAGCTCAACCAAGGCGACTTTCGGTCGATGCTGACAGGGCGTCGTTTGAACTGGGGTAAGGAATACAGGCTCGAGGAGGGGACCATGTCCGGGGTGCCGGGTGGCAACAGCCTATTCCAGTGGACTTAGTCCCCTAGCCAGGTCTCTTCGGTAGTTCCTAGCACTTATTGCTGCAAAAGAGGCTTCTCAATCTGTGCTCGGCCTTCACAGTATCGGTCCAAGTCGCGTTGCAAATGATCACATGAGCGCCACAGATGTCTTCCAGGGCGCAACTAAGGCTCCGAATGTGTCGACGCGCTCCAAGCCTGCGTCTGTACCAGCACGAGCGCCGCTGATCGTGGTCGGACAGCCAGCAACCACTGCTGTCGCCGGGGTTTGGTATAAAACCTGTGTCTTGATATGCAGGGTGAATTGGTGCTCTCGCTTGGTTGGGCTGACAGGCTGCATGATGCATTTTCCCAGTGGTCTGAACTGCGCCCTGACCTCCTCCTCCTGCGCCCAAGGCGAACCTATCGTCTCGAAGCTATATCAGCCTCATTGTGTCCATGGCTGCCATCCAGGATGAGCTGCCATGCTGCTGTCATATACGCGTCCGGCGAGAAGGACGGAATAGACGACGATGGTGCGATACAGCGAGATTGCCTCTTTGATGGCAGACTGTCCCGAGAGCGTGGTCTTTCGCCGGTTCCAAGCCCTTTCTGCCCGAATAAACATCTTCCTCCAAGCCGATCTGTGCAACCTTGAGCAAGAACTTGACGAGATCGTCCGCAGGGCGAGCCAGCCCAGCCCCAACGACAAGTCCATGTGCAATGCAGAGGATCTTGACGTGGAATGGGAGATAATTCACAAGTCTCAGACGTCGCTTGCACGAGAGTATCGGGACAAGATTGCTGAGGCTCAACGGACGCTTGGAACATACTGTAAGCAGATGGCACAGGCCACGCTCGCCTGATCTGACCGCGGTAGATGAGAATATTTCCAAGTGGGCGGAAGTCCGAAAGTTCGGCTCTCCATCGTCGACAAATCATCGATGGATGAAGGACTGGCTCCTTCTTAAACGACCGGTGGAGGGGCCGATGAATGTTAAGGATATGTGCCCATGGATGGAAAGCCCGCTCGCCGAGCTGTTGACCTTGTCTCCGAAACTTGACAGTCTTGATCGCTGGCTGGCGGAGAGATGGGTGCCCCTGTGGCACAACATGGTGGGAGAAAGAAGCAAGACGCTTTGTAACGGGGAGCAGACGCCAGACGTTGAGGCTCAGCCTACTGATGTCTTTAGGTATACGCCCAAATCTCTGATCTTGGTGGGAGACGCCTGCACGGTTCTGCTGTCGTCGGCAATTCTCGTTTCTTCCGTCGTTGCTTTGAATTTTACAAAGGCGACATACCTGCGGCTGATCCTGATTTCTGTGTTTACCACCATCTTCTCGAGCATCCTGATGTTTGCGGCGCGCTGCCGCCGATTCGAGGTCTTTGCGGGCACAGCGGCCTTTTGTGCTGTATTGATTGTGTTCCTCCAAAGTGTCTCATCTGTCAAGGATCATTGACGCATGGCCGTCTGATCCAGAGAGCAATTGCTTCAGAAGGAATGGGTGGAGGGTGTTTCCCAGCTCTCATGATATTATGGTCGTTTGTGAAGATGAAGCCGGGTGCTGTAAGTCAACGTGTCAAGATTTTAATAATAACGTGGCGTCTTTATTCTCTACAATTGCTGGTCCGGATGGCAACATTATTTCACCCTGTAGCCTGCCTGCCTGCCTGCCTGGCTTCCTATATCAACACCCTCGCAACACTTGGTGACGCAAAGCTAACTCGATTCGGCGGTATGCAATCCGTACTAGATCTCGTGCAATGAAAGCATATTTGGGGGAATACCAGTGAAATATCACTTTCTTCAAATAAAACTCCTTTTGCCTCCGTCGACGCTTGCCTGGGGGGACCTACTAGTATCAATGCTTGGTATGTACTGAGGATAGTCGAGCATGCCCTCTGTAGGTCTCGTCCGAAGCCAGTCACGGTGCTGTTGACTAGCGACTAGCCGTATTGTTGAATGAAAGGGTTCCATTCCGGGTCTCGGATCAAGTATCCATCTACAAAACTATTGTAACAGGAAGGCAGCCGTCCTGTGAGACCTCGACTATTCTGACCAATGAAGAGTCCGATGGCAAGATCCTGGACATGTCCAGAGGTGCCTGAACCTATAATCTTCCTCCCCGTTACAATATGGAAGAGTATGTCTTGAATGTTTAATTCAGGCGAAGGCCAGTCTCCCGGCACAGCTCAGCTGCGTAAAGCTCAGCCAGCTCCCCGTCCATAAGGCACAACACCGTGGCCACGCCGATGATGCATTGCGCCTCCCGAGTGCTGAACGGCCCTGCTCGTGCTCCTGGTCTTGTTGTCCGAAGCAGCACCAGATGGGAGCAGCCGTACAGCGCCACAACGACATCTCCTGCCTTGACATCCCTGGCTGTGCTGACTCCGACGAGCCCCCGCGAGTGATAAAGACTTTGCGACCTTTGGCCATCTCGTGTGCATACTCCATAAAATCAGCCAGGTGCTTTGACTCGACGCCCAGCATCGAGCGCATGTCTGCTCTCACGCCGTCGGCCAGCCAATCTCGCAGTCGCCACTGGGTATGTTTGAAATTCTACCGCAGTGGATCGTGGCGCGAAAACGCAGCCTGCAGCTGGGCCTAGTGGTCGCTGGCAGAGTGGTAGCCCTATTCACACAGTAGAGGCATGTCGCGTCGTTCAGCCCGTGTTAAAGCCACTTCGTATTAATGAAGGGCGGTTTCCTTGACGCAACTTCGGCTCGTTTTAGTATCGTCCAGGACAGATTCGATCGGGTCGATGCAGAGGCCGTTAGTGAGCAACTCAATGCCTTGCGCCTTTATCTCGTCCCTGCTGAAAGTCGGGTCACTAAAAGCGAATCTCGGGCTGTAAGAGCTTGTTGCGTTATACACCTGGCTGTCACAAGATTCATCACAAAAGCCGCCTGCTTAAGCGTCCGGCACCGCCGTCTCCGTTAGCTCTAGTGCCCAAGATGCCCCGGCGCGGTCGGGTGCCTCCTCTCTAGAGACCTTGGAAGAGTGTGTCGAAGCAGCCCGTCTCCGCTAGCAAAAGTCCGCTTGCTAGTTTTGAAGCCGCTGGATGGACATTAAATAGTCCGCAGGTAGTTTCTCGCGCGGTTCGCGCGGCATTAGACCCAGCAGAGCATAGATCTCGTTATGGGCCTTGGTAGCTATATGTGAGCTGATGTTTTTTAGCAGAAATTTTAAGGACAGGACTTTTGTGCGGCTCCTCTTAGAGGCGCCCACTAATCTCGCAGCTGGCGTAGTTGCTTTAGTCTCTGCAATAAGGCACCAAACTCTGAATCCGGTGTCGAGAGTCTGCTTGTGCACAGAACTTGGACCATTCATAAACGTGGGAGCCGACGTGGATACTGATCTGCTTTGCCAGAATGGCCTCGCCGACCTAGGCGCTCGTTAGCTTGTCAGTTGCTGGTAAACGTTCACGTTGTATATACTGTCCAGATGCGATTCCACCATTGGGCCCTATCTGGACCACGCTGCACCGCGAGCTTTTCCTCGCGGCACATCTAGGATCTTCGAGCTGCGCACAATCATAAAGGGTAGCTTAAGTAGAGCTGGACTTCGATTCAAGAGGTTCGGGACATGGCCCCAGCGAGATGGCGACACGAGACGCCCGGCCAAAGATAGATCCCATCAGGCTGAACTGATACTGTTTCTCCGTGTTGTCGGCCTGATTGATACATGCAGCATCTATCCAGACTGCCAGGCTTTTTCTTTGAGACGAAGTTGGCGCAAAGCATAGTCCACGTTTCTCGTGAGACGGAGGCCTTTCCGGCGCCCGATCTTGAGATGACACCATATGTCCATGTCTCCCCAGGCGTATGAAAGGGCCGTATATCCGGTTGCCGGATCCAGTGCCACAGTTTCGATATGGCCAACCAGCGGGTCATGTCGCCTTCCAGCATATAAGATGAGGAGGCGAACGCGTGGATTTAGTGCCTTAGAGGTGATGGTTCCAATCTCGGTATAGAATGGACGGTTGTAGACGAAAAGTTCTCTCTATTCCTTTTTGCGTGTCGAGAAATTTTCCTCGCCGGGCAGTGGCTTTGAATGCTTGAAGGCATTCTCGAGATGACGACCCCAGCTCTAAAATGGAAGCAGCGACACACAGGAATCTCGCACGAACGCTACCATGGCGGCCAAGATCCAGGGCAGGAGAAAAGGCATGAACGCACACACCACGTAGTCCCCCAGGTCGATCACGTTGGCGTCCAGCTTAGCCATTTTCACGAGAAGGTGCCAATGCTTGCCGACGGTGACGACCCATGTCCGTGTCAGGACAGTCTGGTGTGGGAGATGAAATCCTCGGTAGATGCGCGACTTGTCGGATATCGTGTAAGCGAAGGCCAGGGCAGTCAAAGCCTCCAGAGCCAGCCAGTACACACATAAAATGAAGACGACCGTAGCGCGCCAGGTTCCACGGACAAATAGTGAATGGAAAACACTCAAAAAGCACCATGCCCATATCCAACTCGGCGTGGCAGAGAGGGAATGTAGCCAGACACCCATAGCAGGATGACGACCACTCCAGCCCCTGTATCTACCGTCATCCAAGGCTGCGGAGGTTGTGGCGTTTTTTTGCCAGCATGGCTGTGGGGGGGGGCGTCTTATCATGCGATTCCTGAGTGGTCATACTCCACAAAGAATCTTGCACGAAGTGCTCACTGTTATGAACTGACCCTTTGTGACCTGCTAGACAGATTAGGCCAGGGCAAGAAGGCCGAAGGAGGGACAGGATCGCTGGCAAGGCTGAGAAATATCATCTGATGTGCCCGGGAACAGAATAGATAGAGCACTGGAGAGGGCAGAATGGTAGCATGCCCGGGCTCGAATTGAGGAACGCTGATATTTCTGCGCCAATGGGCAGATCGTACGCACTTGTCTTTACGGGCAACTGTATGGCTATTTATGGCAGTAAGCTCAATACGTAAGCAGCGCGGCATAACTATATTCCAGTTCCGATTTTCATGATCAGTCGTCTCCCCAGGGACGACTTTTGGGCCACTGCCCCGGTATGGTCAGCAAGGTGAACTGGCTCGGCCGAGCCTGAGCCGACGTTGAGCCGGACGCGAGTCAGCCTGAGCAAAAGCGGCGTGAGGTCACGTGGGGAGACTGGCGTCGAGATTCCGGTCGTGGAACATATGGTACGGTCCATGTTGATCTTCCGCTGCCCAGATCCGTTGCGCAGAGAGAACTGTTGTGCTTCACCGTACCATCGTACTGTGCCTGTGCTGCACCGTATACTGTGTGACTGTCTGTTTCCCATTGCCTTGCATTCTTTGGTTTACTTTCATCTACAGTACCGTTCAATAGGACCCTATTAAGGCGGGCCGTCTACCATCGGATTCATTGCTAATAACGAACTACTGCCCAGAACGATTTCAAAGTCTAGCGGGGCAGAGTGTTCCACGAGGCTGGGCCAGGATGGAGACTTAGACTTCAATGGCAAGAAGGGAGACTCGTTCTTAAAAAGCATGCGGGCTGGCAGCGATGTGCTGTTGGGAAAAGAGCCATCAGCACTGGATTGGATTAAGGATTCGGCAATGACACGGTGCGCGTCGGCTGCCCAACGGCCCTTTGGACGCGAACGGTTACGTGCAGCAAAGCTGAATTACTGGGGTTGGATGTCTGATATGATTGGAGGCTTCTACAATCCCCGGACAGAGGCTTTATTGCTAGAGGATGTGCTTCGTACGGTGGCCGGGAGTGTATTAGGAACAGCGGTTCAGACAGGCATATAAGCTGAGAGGTCCAGATTCCGGGCATGATTTGCCAGAATTCCAGTCTTTTTGGGCGATCCCTAGGGTGTTCTGAACAGCGCCGCTGTCCAGATAGGCATATAAGCTGAGAGGTCCAAGTTCCAGGCACGAATTGCCAGGATATTCAGTCTTTTTGGGCTAATCCCACGGGGCTGTGGACCTCTCCAGACAGTGACTTTTGTCCGGATACTGTACATCGGGCACGATCAGGTTGAGTTGCCAATACTTCCTCTCCGCTCTGCCCATCTGTTTGTGCAGTAATCGTCCAGGAGGAGTGAATTGGAATGAAAATGCCACATATGGTCGAGAGTAGAGTCTCGAACATGATAGGTATGAGTACTCTATCACAATCACATTAGAACCCATGCGTTCGCATTGAGGTTGACCGGCTTTTGTTGCGCGGCACTGTGCTTGGATTACCTATCATACTACTTTATCGTACACAATGATAAAGGTACGAGCGAGGCTGGCACACTTATGTGCCTCAAGCCAAACCGTGGCGGCTTCGTGGCCTCGTGGCCTCATGCCCTCATGCCTCCATCCCTGGCCTTCCAAATCATGTCGAAGAGGAAAAGAGAAAGTCGGATGAGTAGCGACTTCTCAGGGGGAAACAAACCCAACGCCCAAAGTCTCAACAACCAATACGCTTGCTGCCATGCTTGTGATGCTTGAAAAATCAACCAGAGAACGTTCCTGGGTATCAATGCTTTTTTGCAACCGCAAAACCAACAATAACGACCCTATGTTGCGCTTGGCAACAGCCCGAAAAGGTGGAAATAAGTGATTCGTATCGTATCGTCTGCTGCCGTGTGTCATCGTGTTGAGGATGTGGCAGAGTGTCAAACCGTCCTCGGAATACAGGTTGCTGCGTGAAAAATACACCTGCCCCCGCTGGCAGGCTCCAATTAGTGTTGCGCAGTCGACGTGCTGCCTTCGGCGAAATCTTCTGGCGAGCCAGTCTGTTGCTGGTCTCCAGACGGTCGTCGGTTCAAGGTGTACTGAGGAGGCTCGGCTCCCAACTCGTCATTGGTCAACCCAGCCAGATGTCTTCTGGGGGGACTGAATCTCCGTGAGGGGCCCTCACCACCGCCGGAACTGTATCGCCTATGCGGAGGTTGGTTCCCACGCATGGGAAGGCCGGCGTTGCCTGCACCAGCACGAGATTCGTCGTTGCCCATGTTTTCAAGAGCTTCATAGTCGGGCAAGTCGCCGTGGTAGTCTTCGATAACCGCGCCACCCCAAGCGCCGTCATTCCTGTCGGCACTGCCATATCCGGGTGGACTTGGCGGGACATCTTCGTAGACAGGTGGCATCTCTTCGTCCCAGCTGATGCCCATGCCGGCTCGTTCGGTAACAATCAAGCCGAACTGCATCCGGAGCACGCGAGCGGCACCAGTGGGAGTGACCAGGGAGGTGTTCTTGTTGGGGCAGAACTCTTCGGCGACGATCAACTCGATGACCAGATTGTGCTTGACCTCGATTCCTGTCGGCGAATCCACGTCGCAGGTGGGTCGTTGGCCACTCTTAGTCGTCAAAGACGCTTCGAACTCCATGCAGATCTCGCCTCCGATTGTATCAAAGTCGCTCTTCCAGCCACCCTTCAACTCGTCGTTGCCGAGGACTCTTGTCTCTTGGTGTAGGATTGACTTTCCCTCGCTCACCTTGTGGGCATGCCTCGAACACGGGTTCGATATCGCCTTGGAGTGCTCCTCGACCCGCCAGCTCATCTTTCTCAGCCTCCACCGAGTCTGGCTCTCGCCTTTCTTTTCCACCACGCCGCTTAATGACATGGAGACTGGGAAGACGCCAATGGGGTGGACGACGGGAGGGAGCTGTACTCGGCCGGTGAGATTGGTCGGCGGGAAAATCCTAATGCTTGACTTATCGGGACCCGGCTGAACTGCTCTTTGAAGGGTCAAGGGGTGAGTCAGGGTGATCTCCTCGCCATGGGCGGTTGTCGCCGTTGCGAGGAGCGAGTATTGGATTGACGCCAGCTGGGATTGTGTCGAGGCAGGAAGATGACCAGGGAAGAGGAAGGAATAGGGGAATTGGTTGTCCTGGCCGGAGGAAAACGTCCGTGGTTCGGAGAGAAATTCCCAGGTCTTGAGGATCTCGACCTTCTCGGCGCATTCCCTGCAGTCCTTACCAACCGGTTTCTTGGAAGTAGTGATGGCTTTCAGCATCATGTTGAAGTTATGAAGCCGTACCTGACCGGTTGGATCACTGACCAGGAACTTCAGGCGGCCCGAAAGTAGCGCTCCGCTCGACGTGCCTGTGGTCCCATACAGAACCAACGGAGGAGACTCGATGATCATTTCAAAGCGACCGGGCTGAGCTGCAGTGACTCTCGGCGAACGCGCAGACGTTCTGTCCTTGGACTTGCTCGAATGGCGGCCGGTCAGTGACAGGCGCTTGGGATTGCGGGGGTCGTGGTCTTTGGGCTCTTCATGTTTCTTGTCCTTCTTTGGATGGAGTAATGAATCCATCGAGAATGACGGTCTTCTGGGCGGGGTGCTTGACGTTTCGATGTGGTTGATTGTCAGTTTGCGCTGGAGAGCATTGACCACATCGTTGACAGTACTGGGAGCCTGTCGTGGAGAGGGAGATGTGCCCTGGATGCGCGATGGCATGCTGGACTGATCGCTAAACTTGACGACGATGACGCCGGGGGCGCAGGCGAATAGGCGCGCAGGCGACTTCGGGCAGGTGGGGGTGGCTTTCTTTCGGTCCACCAGTCGAGGAAGGTGCAGCTCGACTCGAAGCCTATGACGCTGCCGACGGCCAAGAGGAAGTTAATTGAGCCTACGGGTACCAATGTTGTTGTCGCGTGATAGTTGCGAAAGGATATAACAGCAGGTGAGAAAAGATTTTCACAAACACAGGAGGAGGCATACGCGCACGCCTTTGTAGGCAGTTGTCGCGTTGGGCGTGACCTCTCCAAATAGATGAGGTATGAATAATGGAAACCTCGATCAGGGCAAAGTCACAGTAGCTAGACGCAAGGGCAACGACGCTGCAACTTCATTTGTCTCTCAGGCCACAGCCAGCCGGAGAGGACGTCCGCATGGTGCCATGGTGAGCGGGTTCAGCAGGTTCTACGAGCAGGTTTGTACGACCACGTCAATCTGTCGCATCTGTCCTCATTCTGGCGGCAGCTGACATCACCAAGGAGAAACGTATCCTGGAAGCTTCGGCGCCAACAAAACCTTGCAGCGGTGTCCGCGATTGGATCAAATCACAAGTGTGAAAAAATCCAAGGCCTCGTCAGATTCCTGCATGTGGAAAGCCTTGTGGATTGGCGTCGCAGTCTCCTTTGTGCGGATCATTTCTGCGGTCCGCCAACTGGAAACGGCAGTGGCGACCAGCTGACTGCTGGATTTTTGACTGTGTTCATCCCAAGCGAGGCAATTACATCCCTGCCCGCGCCACGGAAATCGCTAAGGGCCCCTAAAGCCCAATGGAAGCCGCCCAAAGGCGCCACTCTCTGCACCCCGCAAATTCTCCAAGACTCAGGACAGACTCACTTCCAGGTGACCAGAGGCTGAGGTTCAATCGAAAAGCATCTTGACAATGTACGAGGTACTCGCACACAGTTAGTAGACCACTGTTGCTGTCGTACGGCAAAAAGCGACATCGTAACTTCGACGCCGTGTCCAACCCTCCATCTCCCCAATTCTACAACCGGCCGCTCGTTGGACGATGTGACATATTGTGACTCAGACCGATTTCGCCATTTCGACGCGTCTTGTCGCAAAGAAAATTTTTACCACGTGCATCGGAGAATACCTCCTGCTGGATCGCACCTCCCCCGGTCCGTCGCTACTATTACTCGATAATTATCCCATCATATCCACCGGGGAAGCTTTCTCACGCTGGTTCAGGGACCCTTTTGTACTACAGTACGGAGTACCTGTGCGAAAATTTCTCTGTGCGGTGTCTAGGGCTTAGGGGCATGTGTCCGCCCGTACAGAGTGAGATCGGTGTTCTCCGATGCGGGCCATCAGCCCATCGTCCATCGTCCATCGCCCATCGGCGGCTCAGCGCTATGGACAGCCGAATGTGCATGTCGGACCGTATGGCATTTAGGATAATCGTTGCGCTGGAGAGCAGTGGCAGGGCGTATGCAGGGGCAATCCCTCAACACCAACGATCACCGCCCAAAAATAGGTGATGTTCCAGAATATGTGGGATTTTCTAGAAGTTTACAATATGTTGCGCTCGGAGATCTGAGCCTTGGTGTGTGTACGAGTACGGTGGTCTCACCGTTTGGTTGGGACGTTTCTCACATGGTTTGTGCTCGGTACGAGTGCTTGTACCACCAGCCCGGGATGTCGAACTCTGTGGTGTGACACAGCCGGTGTAGGGAGGGGGAGTCATTTCTCAGCATCTCCGCCATCTCCGGGGCGTAGAACGGAGAAGTCTACCGCGACTTCGGTCCTTGGCGTCACAAATCAAGGTTTGGAAGCTTCTGTGAACCTTTGCCCGCTGAGGTTCTCTGACTCTTGTGAACTTCACCTAGGACCAGAACCAAGCCCAACAGATCACCATCGTACTGGGTCCCCATAGCCCGAGTGAGGTCGTACAGAAAGTAGTTACGAGGCAAGGAGTAGTCGTCGATATTGCCCTCTTGGTATATTGATTGCCATGATTGACGTTTCCAACACGGAAATGCTCATCGCTGTGCTCTTCCGCCCATTCACATGATCCCATAGCCGAACCACCAAGCATATAACCCCGGGCCCAACACCCCGGCCAGCGCTCCCAACAACCCCATCTCTAACACCGCCCACACCCAGATCGTCCCCACGCTCGGCGCGTTCTTCATAACGGCATAGTATCCCTTATCATTGGTCAGCCAAATCAAGTAACACCCCGCCACGTTCGCCATGACGAGATAGACGAGCGATCTCGCCGCGACGACCCACCCCTTCGTCTGGGGGGACAGCCTCGCGAGCGACGCAGGGAGCAAGTCGCCGTGGAACAGCGCGATCAGCACCGTCAGTGTCGGGAAGGCGATGCCCAGCGTCTGCGCCACCAGGGGCCGGAACCGCAGTTCCTCAGCGTACTGGTGCATCGCCAGCACCGAGAGCGTGAAGTGCACGGCGCCCAGGGACGAGGCCAGCAGGACCGTGTCCAGCCAGGGCGTGTCGGATGCGGAAGCGGATTCAGCGCTCGAGTCCGGGATGATCGATCCATCCGGCCCGATTTTCACTTGTACGATATTCTCTGGCTTGATGGCGTTGGCGTCGATGGGCGCCTGCGTGTGATGAGCACCAGACTTCGAGCCGAGCAGTTCGGCTTGTCGCTCGGCGGCGATTTCGAATAACGTTTTTGTCTTCGCATCTCGGGACTTGGTCTTCTCGGGCGGTGGCGCGAGGGGGATGTCGTCCGCGCTGCTGATGTGGTCGGTCGAGTTCTTCGCGCGTCGCTGTTTGCGATTCATCTTTTCCCTTGCCGTTTAGAGGCCTGGAAGAGAAGGGCTGCAATATAAAACAATGTGTATCGCAACAGAGTGTATTTTGTACTGTGTGATGTAGCGAGCGGATTAGACCGACGATGCGGCTTCTGCTTGGCTCTACTTCGCTTGTCGGCGGAAAATGCACGTTGCTGTGTATCAATATCCTAATGTCGAGATCGCTCCAGTCGATTTGCAGCAAGCAGCCAATAGCTTATAACTGTCGCTACGGCCGATACAACGCCTGTTCAGCTATTCTAATACGCGATGCCGACGCTTGTATCGTAGAACGTTGGAAGATGAAATCCAAGATCGTTCGGAATTGATTGTCGTTCCTGCCAAGACGAGGTAAATTCAGACTAGGGTGATCCCGCCCTGTTGCTCGCCACTAGCCGCAAGGACTCTTCCTTTCTCTTACCCTCCTCTCACCTTTTACTCTCCCTCGACTCTCTTTTAACTTACTCTCGGCGTAGCGATTCCTACCTCTTCTGCACGTTCGTTTTATCGGTCTACTTCTGCGTTAGGATCTGAAACTAGCGCCGTTCCGTATAGATTATTTCTACGATCCAGAATCTTTCTATCTCTCTTCTATTCTCTCTGCTTGGTAGGAATCACACGTTGAGCTTTTGTACCGTATGAGTTTCAGGTGCGTAAATTTCCTCCTAACACCTAGAGAAGGCGTTGCTTTTACTGGCGTGTCGCTCTAAGAGCAAAAGACCATATCGATCTCGCCGCAATTCGTATCTTCAACGATAATGCAAGAGTGTTGGCCATCGCGAACTCCCAGCCGATGATGCTGCTGGACACCATACCTCGAAAAATCGATCGAGCCGCTATTCGTACTCTCGACGACAATGCAAGAGTGTTGGCTAACGCGAAGTTCCAGCAGATGATGCTGCAGGATACCATACTTCGCAAAATCCACTCCAGTACATTCGTTGTTGCGTGGACAAGAACCACGCAGAGGTCTGCTAAGCGCTGCAAAATTGGCTCGGGAAGTCTTTCAAACAAGAGTTTCTCGTCCTCCCGAGTACCTGTTGGAAAAGTCGCCACGATAATGAGCAGAGACACCACAAAAATCCCCAACCAAGGTGCCGCGAAAATGTTTGTATATCCAGGTGCGTTCACGAGATACATCTCGTGACAGATCTCTGACGAGATATTGCTTTTGATATAGCTGGGAATGCCAGCGTATAAGCCAAGAGCCATGCTGCGTGTCTCAAACTGTGCGCGCGCCAAAGATGCCTCAAAAAGTTGACGTGCTTCAATTTTCCACTGGCCTGGTGTTAGCACACCGAAATAGCTGCTTGGAGGGGTTTGCGACGATGCGTTGAGGGCAGCGGCCAAACGGTAGCTGACCACATCCCAGATTGTCGAGACACTCAATGATAGTGGGAGGAGTTTCCAACGATCTGACTGTGCACTCGGGCCAGTATTGGCCAGCGATGATGCGTCAATCCAATCCTCACCCACGCGTCTATCTCTCCATTTGAACTCGTCTACACATGCCAGAACTCTTGGTGAGTTGTCAGATGGACCAGCGATCCACCACACTTGCTGAGCCTGAGAGTCAGGGACAGGAGCTTCTGCTTCAAAAAGAGCTCTGAACAGTGGATCGGGGATTCTGCTGCCATATCGAACCCTTGTATTGCTCACGAACAATATGGTTAATCGCTTGCCGCCAGCCGACTGGAGCTCAGGAATCGGTGCATAGTACCGGTTTTCTTGCACAAGACTGTTGTTTCGTTAGTTCGCACTTACGGAGCAGTGAGACAGGACTTACCCGACATCGTACATATTATCTGTTATAGGCAGATCCACCCACATATAGGTCCAAGGGTTCGTAACTGGTGCTATTGAGGGTGGAGCGGTCCCACCGTAGAAGAATTGGTGCATAACACTATCTCCATTATAGGTCTTCAGCACAAATGTTTCATTGGTGACCAGAGGAGCAAAGGTTGTACTCCTCTGAAACTCCAGATACTTGGCGGTATTGAAGCCCAGTGCTTGAGCTGGTACCGGCCCTGTGGAAAACTCTATTGCGCCTTTGTTCCCAAGAAGGCACATTTCACCGCTGAACGGACAGTCTACTTCTTCTGTAGCAGTGTATGAGATTGCGTGCTTTGCAAACAAGTTGCATCCAGTGATGGCAGATCCACGACCGTCATAGCACGCTTGTGCATAGGATGCCGCATCCACTTGAAACCGTGTCTGTGCTGCAACCACCGCTGGGGTTTCTTGGAAGTTTTGTGGTAGGTAATAGCCGCAGTCAGAAGGCCGTGCGAGACCCACGCTGTCGCCAGTCAACAAATTTGTGAGAGTACCCAGCACGATTACCAGGACGAAGAAGGCAATACTGATAATTGCAAGACCCAGGTCACGGAGCACCATGTTCGTCTCACGGCGTGGTAGCGTAGCACTGGCAAGGCGATTCTGGGGTAGGCCTGCGTTCCAGATTCTGTCCAGCGCAAAGCTTCCCGCATCGAGGACTTGCTCACGCCGACCATTGTTACGAAATTCGAGCTCGAACCCTTGTGCATTCGCCGGCAGAGCCCGAGCTGTTCCGCGATAGTAGAGTACACAGGCCCCTGTCCATAGGCGAGGAAGGGCAAGCGTAAGCCAGATGCCGAGAAACTGAACGCAAATACCAGCTGTAGTACTGGGCAGGAACAGAGCCAGCCCTTTCCGCGCATTAGTTCTTGGCCACGGAAGTCAGTCATCAGGCTGAACTCACGCTCCGTGACGCTGTTTGTATAAAGGCCGGTCCTGACCTGGTCTTGCACCGGTTGATCCATGACGAAGATGCTGAGCTTGAATCTGTATTTATCCGATTGTCACCATAGTCTGGCAGTGTGGGGACTTTGCGACTGATTATTGATGAGTTCCACTGCTTATCAGTACCTTTGGGAGTAGTGATGGCATCGCTGGCCCCCACTAGGCAAGGCAGGCACTAGTGCTCTTCTGTGCGCCCAGCTCGACGCGCTTTGCTCATGACCCGACCAATCTGGCCGTGGTCGAAGAGGAGGTTATCCCGTCTATGCAGTCGGGCGCACACCTGAGAGAGTCGTTGACCACAGCCATGCTCGCTCCCACGCACGCCACAAGCGCCCGAGGCTGCAACTAACATGGGTCTTCTCCAATCCCCCATTCACCTCGCTTTCAATGTCCACTGAGAGCAAGCCGCGAAAAAGCCAAAGGAAGCCTGCTCGTTGAAGGCCGCGGGGCTTAGCCACAGCCTTTAAGTCGGGGTATGAAAGGATCACTTCCCCCGGCTGTTCGTCTGCTTGTCCACCCTTCCCAAAGCAACTGAAAAGCTGTGCATCTGCCTCGATGTTCTCAGTCTAGCACTTTGTCAACCACTCGCTAGTAGTATGCTGTTCAGATCCATGCTCCGTGTTTTTTACACTGCGACGATGCTCGCGCTAGTGAGTTCCATACAGTCTTAAGACTCCACAGTGCTGAAGGCGACCAGGTCGCATCATCGCCCATCAATGGACCCGACGACCAAACCCAAAGCAGTCTCAACCTCGACGACAAGCTGAAGCATCTAGCCGAGAACATCAAGCTCGGGATGTCATTGCAGTGCGCCATTCTGCCCAGTGCATGGGAGGATGTCCCAGGCCAGCAAACGAATGAAGATGGTTGTGTATCTGTCAAGGCTCAGACATGCGTCACCCTCTGCTGCTACGGCCTCAGGTACGTCAATTATAGTTTATCAGCAGCAATGTTGCGTGGTACTGATCAGTTGTTTGCTATAGCTCTTTGTCGGTGTGCAATCATCGACAGGACGAAGATCTTTGCGCTCCGTTTTCAGAGCCGCCGACCGTTGAATACATGACGAGCATTTGTGATAACTCTCCCAATGGATGGACCTCGTTTGGTTGGGTTAGGGGCGGTTTACAATACACTGCCAGCTGCCGAAATGGTAAAGAAACGTTGTTGATAATGGAAGGCAGCAGCTGAGAATATTTCAGTAAAGGATTCTTTATTCCGCGAACCATCGGGCTCCTTATCCGTGCCTCAAGTACATGTTACGTGCTCAGAGCCGACGGTGCCGCTTCTATATTGGCTCACTCTTCTCTCACCTTCGCTCTCATCTTGCTTGCCTATCTTCACCTTCACCCTTCATCATGAATATACTCCACCGCATGTAGCGCAAGTTCAAACCACCTTAAAAGCCTTTTCGGCAAATCGATTTTCGACAACTTCCGCGTCCCCTCGCTCGCTCGAACAGACCCCTCCCTCTCTCCCTCCCAACAGAGTACAGCCTTAACCCCCGTCATTTCTGCCCTCTCGAAATAGCCCCACGGTGGATGCCTGATCTGCGAGTGCGTTGGCTTCCGCCGAGTCAGCCTCACGGGCAATACGACATTGGCTCTTGCATGGAGCCATCATAAGTGAAATGTGCGTAATGCTATCTCACCACTCTCGTCCCTCTCCTCTCTTACCCGGGTATGTAGCCTAAAATGCCCTTTGCCATTGATTTGAGATGCTGATGTTATGGGCGAGGAGCTTGACAAGATACTCAACCAGCAAAACGGATTTAACTACCCTGACGCTGATCAATTTGACGCAACGAAACATGTACGACTACTGAGAATCCCACGAGATAGTGTGAATCGGCGGCATCTTTACACCCTGGGAGTCGTTCTTCTGGAATACCTCCGCGACATATAGTATAAGGCGCTCTTATATATAGGACTACGTGCACGGCGCCGACAAAGTTCAATGGATCCATGTCCGACGAGCAGAAATTCTGTATCCGCTGCAACCTTTTCGACTTCCTAAACACCGCCTTGGTCGATGGCGAAGAAGGGCTGTTCTTCATCGATGCCATATGCATAAACCAACTGGACCACCGCGAAAGACAATGTCAGGGGCGGGAAATGTTACACATCTTCCGCTGCGCAGACCAGACCATCTCCCGGCTCGGATTTCCTGCGCTAGCCCAGCTTGACGGCGTGTGTGCTCTACATAAGCTCGGGCACAATGCCCAGGACAAAGACTGCCGCGTCTGGACAGCTTCGCAGTTGGCTGGCTTCCGATACCTCAGCTACCCACCGGTATTGGACGCGAATCTGGATCGTACCTGAGATTTTGCTCTCGTCTCGCGTCCTTCTTTGGTGCGGGTGTTACAAGTTCCCGCTGGCGCTCTTCAGCACCAAACCGCAGACCGTGCCGTTGCGCCAGATCAAGATCGCCGACAATGGGCCGCCTGCTACAGTTGTTTCCGCGTCACGGCGTCTTCGTAGCCCGGCCGAGATGGTCGGCACGCACAGGCTGCGCCAGGTGCAACGTAAAGGGAGAGACGTGCTGCAGCAGGGAACCAAAATCGGCACCTTAGAGCAAATGAGGCGTGACCTACGAAAGCTACACACGGTGGTCGAAACGTTCCGAGACTTGGCGCCGGATCTCTTGCATAAACGGTGCGCAAATTCGGGTCACTGGACTGCTCAGACTCAAGGGACAAGCTGTACGGGCTCATAGGGATCCTGGACGAGCGTACCAGGGTCAGCGTGGAACCGATGCGTTTAGGATGGCTGACAGGGAGAGTATGGCCATTCTGCGGCAGGTCCTGGGTGAGATTCGCTCACATGTTGATATGCAACATGCCTTGACTGATGCTATGTAGAAGCGTAGTGGCAGCTGCAATTTGTACCGCACCGTGCGGAAATGGATGTTTTCCCGGACATTCAAAAGCTGCTTCAGCATGATGGAGAGAAGGATGCTCGGCAAAAGGATGCTCGCAATATCGATATCGAGACAGAGCCACTGCTTCTCAGCTGAGTGGTGTTTAAAAGCGGCGCCGGCCGGGTGAGGCGCGAGGTGAGGCGCCGAGAGGCAACGGGGCAGCTGCAGCCTTGCCCCTTTTAGACCCGCAGCCTGACCTCGCCCGCCATGCCTCGCGCCACGCCAGTCTTCAATGTCCACAGCATGAGTGGTACATCAAAATGCGATTCTCGAGCTTCCTTAATCGGACCGCTATATGTTACCCGCGGAGACATAGTCGAGCGATGTTTCAATGCGATACACGACCGGTAACGGACTGCATAGACTCCTAGGTTAGACGGGTACAGCGCGAGACGCCTTTGCGCACCGCGGACATGTCGACCAAGAACTGATGGTCGTCCATGGGAGCTTCACTGCTACTACAACGTCTTCTTCATAGCACAAGCTCCATCACGCGCCGTGGGACCCGTCCTCGTTCTTTATCCTATAGTCCTACATCCTTCGACGTTGGCCACGGCGTTTGCAGCGTCCACACAGCCACGTCCCGGCCTGTGTCCTATGATGGAGACTATTCGCCCTCGCCGGGAACGACCCGTCAACATCATTGATCACTCCGCTCTGGGATGAATGACCTTGAGCTCGTAAAGCCGTACCATACCCACCCGACAGGCTCGAACGAAACGACCACCCGGGGCTGCCGTGCTATGCCCACAACAAACTTGAGCCGCCATGTGCCCGTGTGCCCGTGTGCACGTCCCGGTCGTGATAATGCCGTACACGTGCGGCGTTGCTAATTAAAAGCTTCAGCAGGCAAGTTGGCACACAGGCCTGTTCCAAAATGCGATTCGCTCTTGCCTGCCTGGGGGATCTATCCGATAAAGGGACGGCTGTGCCTGTTCCGAAGACAGTTCGGATACGATCCTTATGCGACGGACAAGTAGCTATGTAAGTACTACGTAAGTTGGAGACACTGTAGCCTTGCTGACCTGGGGCCCCGGATGGAGCTCCAGGCCGTCCCTGCGGCGCCCCGGCGGCTTCTAATGGTACTGCGTGAGACGACGACAGCGGCGGCGGCGGCAAGGCTGATGGTCTGGAAAGACAACCTCGTCTCTGATCTACGGGTCTGCGGCAAATTCACTCCGACGGGTATATTCCGGAAAGGATGGGTAGGTAGGATGGCTGACCACCCACCCCTCATGGCTGGGTAGTTGTGACAGGCCGCCCCAGCCGCATCTAACTTCGCAGGTCGGACATTGTGGCTGTTACATAAAGATGTGCTGCTTGGACGGGTACATGACCACATGGGTAAGTAGTCTGTCTGATATGCGGGGTTGCATTGATTAGTTCCGTAGTTAGACGTCAGATCGGGCGAGCAGTTGCTGTCGGAAGAAAAGTAATAGTATATTTGTACCGCAGTTACGGGTTCATGCTAGATAGCAGGAACCCGGGAAACTACCCCATTTGTCCGTCCATCCAAGACAACAACTGATGGGAGATCTGTCCTCGGGGACTGGATGGAACAGCGTGTTATAGAAATCAAAGGCCGATATACACAAGCCTCGTCTCCAGGGCCGTAATGCGAACTCACGTTGTCGTCTTCTCTGGCTGCTCCACATCCACAGCCTTGTCAATTTGCTGTCTCTCCCCAAGCACGTTCTTCTCCATGTTGACTGCAGTGTGGTTCGTCAAGTATTCTGAAGCGTCCTTGATGAAGAGAGCCGCAATGATGGCGAGCACACCAAAGGGAATAGTGCTGAAGAACACTCGCTGATATGCGTAGCCGTATGCCGATTTGTATGCCTCCGAGGTCGCATGAATCAGGGCCGGAGTGGCGCCTTGGATTTTTGCAAACGCACCTGGGATACCCTTTGCATTGTTTGAGACTGCCGTGACCAGTGCTTCGGTAGCGTCCGCGTCGCCATGAAATCCATTAGCCGCAGCGGCCTTCAGGATGCGTGGCACCAGCTGCGCGTTGAGGACACCATTTCGGATGGTATTGAAAATGGAGATGCCGACGCTGCCGCCGGTATTGCGGAAGGTCCCTACCAGACCTGAAGCGATACCCAGATCCCTATGAGGCACGTGTAGTCCGACTACCACGTATGAACACAGGGTGATCCATGAGAAGCACATCATTCCGAAAAATTGGAAGATCACCCATGCCGCCTTGTGGTGAGGGATGATTCCATAAGCGTAGAGGGCCGAAAAGAGTGTCTGGATGCAGAGCGCAACCACGATCTGAGCTCGGATATGCTTGATCTTGTGGACCAGCGCCGGCAGGACGGCACCACCAATGAATTGGCCAACACCGTTGGGAATCAGAGCCACTCCGAGCTTGATGGGATCGCTGTCGTAGACCGACTCGGTTGCCTGTGGCAGGAGCGAGACCATGGCAAAAAAGACCATGCCGGACACGAAAAGAGCGACCAACAGGATGGTGAATTCCCTGACCATGCGGAAGATGTGAAATGGCATCAAAGGAACCTTGGGCTTGACGGTCCAGTCGTAGACGAAGGTGCCAATGAAGATCAGACCGCCCAACACGATCGGTGCAACCACAGAGGCAGAATGCCAAGGATGGTCTTCCTCGCCAGCCCAGCTCAATCCGATGAGGAAGACTGTCAATCCGCCAGCATAGAGGATGTAACCGATAAAGTCCAGCTCCAAGAATTCCTGCCACCTAGTTTTGTCGTAATCTTTTCGAGGACGAGCAGGCGGAAAATAGAAGATGGCCGTCCCAACTAAGCAGATCGCTGCATAGATGATGGCTAAGTAATACACCCAACGCCACGTGGCGTGCTCATTGAGCTGGTTTGCCAGGAGCGTCGCCAGCAGGCCCCATGGAATCGTGATGCAGAATTCCGTCCACGCCAGACCCATTCCACTGCAGACGAAGGGTCAGCTGATGCCGCAAGCGTCCTTCATGAACATGACTCACCGGTACTTATTGGGGAGAATCTCAGGAATTCCAGCATACGCAACGAAAACCAAGCCGGCACCGAAACCAACGACGGCAGAACCGGCAATCACGTGGGTCGTTTTCTGCGCGGTCGCACTGACGATCGCGCCGACGATGTTGAGCATTTGTCCCACCATGATGACATAGCGGCGGCCAAAGATGTCGCTGAGGCCACCGCCGAGAGACATGCTGACTGCCGACGTGACAGCCCAGGACGACGCGATCCAGCCAATGGGTTGCAGATCGCCTAGAGCAGTACCTATTGGAACCAGAATAGAAGAAGCAAGCAGGAACGCTGTCGAAATGCATCCTGTAAATGACAAGCCCAGGAACTGTTGGAGACAGTGATCAGCGCAGACCCCTTGGGCGGGTTGGCACTCGACTTACAAAGACCGCCATGGTCGTCGACCAGGTGATTTTGTCGGCGAGCTCAGGGTTTAGCTCCAAAGCAGCACGATGAGGGTCGTCCTCAATATCCTCCGTCATCACCACCTGTTGTTGTGGCGCCGGAGCGGCTTCGATCTCCTCGGACTTGTTAGCCATCTCTTTCCTTGCTTCAGCGTCGGCCATGGTGTTTCGACTCGAGACAAAATTCGATGTCAGAAAGATTGAGAGCGGCTCTTCGAGGGAACCGGGTATCACGTTGTCCGGGGACAGTTTGTTTATGCATTTTGAAACTCCAGACCCCAGACCCCGACTCCGGGGAACGACCGGGGACGATAGTTGAGAGGAGGAGAACGCCAAGGTCTTCTCATGGCACGCGTCCAAGTATGGTAAGGTCTTGAAGCATGTGGAACTCAAGCACCCCAAGCAAGGAGTTGGAGAAGCTTGAGATTGCTGGAGAAAGTACGACTACTGACTTGTGTACCGCAGGCGGAGTGTAGCCGGCACGGAGTACCGGGTAGGCGTAGTTGATTTTATCCCGCAGAGTCTGCGGGCCTGAAGCCGGGGGGCTTGAACTAGGCCAATCATCAACGCGAGGCCCCGCATGGCATTGAGCTTGGCCTTGCTAGCGCTCCTGCTTCTTCAGCCTGGTATGATTTCGCTGCTCCTTCCCCATGCCGCACGACAGAAAGGGCGGCTCGCTTAAGCGGCATGCTTACCTCGTAGGGGACGAAGCAGCAGGCCAACGCTGGAGAAGGCCAGCCACGTCACGTTTGCATGGAGCTATCCGCGCTCTCCCCGACGACCACCCCCACTGCCACGCACAGCGCACAAGGGCTCGATGAAGTGTTGACCATCCGATCTCAGCACGCGTGTATGACTGAAGAGCCATAAAAGCACAGAATGAAAATAATACCATGGTTTTCCGACTTAGGAGCTGGACCTCTGACTCTCTGAGGAATGTCATAGATATCGCCTCAAAGCTACTGCAGATATGTTGGATACGGTCGCAAGCCACTATCAAATCGTTTCGATATCAGCTAATGTGGCCCCTTGCCGTGGGCAACAGGAGCCTGCCTTGGCAGCGGTTGGGACTGCAGGCAAGATGCTTTAGGGGGTTGACGGAGCGACAATGCTCTCAATGGCCGTGAGTCTTTCCGCCTCTGGCACCGTACAACCGGAAGCTATCCGACCAGCACACGAGTGCCACAGCTGCTCGATCCGATACAATGTATCCGCATCGGTCAGGAATGGTACCGGTTTTGTGCTGGTTGAACACAGAGCTTTCTTCGGCAAATCTTCGGCATCGGAGGAAGACAATACTAAGAGCGATTCTTTCATACCTGCGAGAACAATACTAAGGGTGTTTCTTTTACCCCTGAGGGAACAATACTAAGGTCCAGTCATTGTTCTGGCCCTCGGCCTCTCCAGTGGTATTGGTGCACCGTCTATCAGCCAACAGCACAGGTCTTTGGCCTCAAGACCTCAGAACACCCTGGCTGTTCGAATGCGGTCGAATGCGTTTGTTCGAGGTCATGATGTACCACCTGGCAGCTCTTGAACAAAGCCTCTCCGCGTGATGCTGGCTTGGGACAGCCACGCCTTACATATATAATGCTGTTTAGTCTCTGTTTGCACCGCTACACCCAAGGTAGTATATTCGATTTTCGAGGATAGTTCGCACTGATGGTTGTTCTCAAGCACTTTTTACTGGCTTCATTAGCCACCCTGACTGTCACCTCGTCCGCCTCCACTCAATGGGAGAAGCCCGGCGACTCCGCAGCTGACGTCGCCCACCAGGGCAGACCCGGTGGGGCTGCGGCAGGCGATGGCGCTGGTCCTCATGGACATGGCAGCTGGCAACAGTCTGGTGATGGCCAAGCCGACGCCGACGAAGACAAGAACAGCAAGGCACCTGGAGGGAATGGCGGCGGTGCTGACACGCACAACCAGCACAAGCCTCGCGACTTTGAGAGGCATGATGGCGCTCCAACTGGCAATAATCCGCAAGGCAGGCCGAGTGGAGCACAAGAGCATGGAAGCTGGCAGCACTCTGGCAAAGGGGCGGCCGGGGGCGATACTCACAACACCCCTACGGGCATGGACGACAATTCGAACAAGCACAGCCAGCACCAGGCCCGGGACGACGGCGCCGTCCCAAAACATGGGGGTCAGCGCAACGACAAGTGGGAGCATATCCCATCCCCAGGGAAGGATGGAGACGAAGACCACCACAATCGCCATCCAACCCGTGACGCGAACCCGAGCATCGACCTGGACCACGATGATCCGATACTCTCTCAGATGCGCAAGATGTTGGGAGGGGATAACGAGACAGATAGCCAGGAACACGAGGGCAGGCACCATCTCAACCGTCGAGGTGTCAAAGGTGTCTATGAATGCATGAATCACGACTTTGTCTCCCCGTGCAAGTGGACCGAGATTAAGTCAGAGACCCAGTGCTACAACGCGTAAGTTCGGTTCCGCTTCTATCAACCGGATCCTAAGATATTGACCCGTGTACTAACATGTGGCTCACCTGTAGTATTTACGGTCCCTACGGCTCGATGGGTCCCGACAAAGGTCTATGCTGCACAATCTACGAGATGAAAAACTGCAATTCCAACGGCTGGCAGACCATCGACGACAGATTCCGCTATCCTGGAATCCCGAATTACGGGTATAGCCAGTTGCTGCTGAACGAGGGATTCAACGACGAAGGCATTGTCAGTATCAAGTGCAAGTTCAAGGAATGTTCCCAGTGAGTTGGCCTTGTACGGTGCTGTGGTAATCCGTACTTGGTTGATCACAGACGGGGAGTGGACGCACAGCCGCTACGTCTAAGAGATTGGCGGATCTGGTGCTTCGGAGCCAACAAGCCGACCTGGTTGGTACTGGTAGCTCAGGGCTTTTCTTTATCTCGTCCACTGTGTATGTATCTGGTAGTCCGTAACGCAGAATAATGCAGCTTGTTACTTCAGCCTGACTTAGTCATGACTATCCCCAGACGCAAGGCTGAGTGAAGCGCCACGATGACGTCACTCACTTCTCGGTGTGATTCAGCCCCAAACGTCCAGGTCTCCAACTGCCGTCATCGTCATCGGTCAGCGGGCTCCTCGCAGCCAGCGAAACCCAAACCGGTTTTCTTAGCAGCGACGTCCAACGTCGGCGCCCTGATAGGTTGTCGACACCGGTTCCAGCACTTTCCTCGCCGCAGCCTCTGCCCGATCCTGCTGTCCAAGGTGCGGGATGACATCGTGCGTCTGCGCTTGCAGCCACAGCTGCCGCTAAGGCAAGGAAAGTGCTTGTGTATCATACGAGTCCAAACGCGCAGTGCGATGGAAGAAACCGCACACGCGCCGCCATCTCAGAGGGGGCGTATATATATGTCAGAGCCCCATGTACGGCATTGAATCTTCCCCTACATCACTACCACACACAACCACTCTACAAGTACAGATACAGACGCATATCACTACCCTAAAGACACCCACACGAGCTACAACAGCTCCCTCTCACAATACCACTACAAGTACAAGTACACAGTACTCGTTACTCCACACCTCTCAGCAAACATGAACTCCATAAAATCAGCCGGGAATTGGATCTCCAACAAGACCAAGGGCGGCGCCCACTCTGCGAGCAAGGAGACCAACAAACAGTATGTTCTGCCCTCCCTTCCCCAACCGGCCTTGCGGTCTTTCTGGCGCCTGAATACTTACTGACTGTGTGCGTCGTGCAGAATTGCCAAAGATCCCAATGTTCGGACCTCGACCCGGATCCGGGCCGCTGGTAACGCGGTCAAGGACAAGGCGCAGGAGGCGAATTATAACCGCCAAGCAGACGTGGACAAGCATGCCGCGAAGCATAACTATTGATCCGGGAATATTTGTTCGGTTTTAGCCTGGAATTAGAGCGAGCGAGCGAGCTGCCCACGCTGCCCTAGTATATGTCGGCAAGAAGGGCATTGAAAGACAGACGGACGGAGGGACGGACGGAGATGGCGATTGACATGATACCCCCTTGTGCAATACCTTACGCTTGAGTGTTTCCTACTACAGTACTCTTATTAGACGAAGATTGATGATTCAATGACGAAAGGATATTATTACCTAGAATTTCGTGTCCAAGTCCGCTCGTGTGTCGCTGGTCTGTGGATTCATATAACAGTAAACAGAACATGTGTGTTGCACCGTCTCGACATGTCCTTCGCCTTCAACCGGTGATTTCAGCAAGACCTACTATGGCGACACTGGCTAGCAATCTCTTCCTAAACAAGCTCGCATCGGGGACACGGAGACAAATATCTTCGTGGACAGAAATCCAACTCCATCAGGCCAGAAGGGGTTAGGCAGCGCTGGATCGATTGTTTCCATCTTTTTTTCGAGACTCGCCTTGTCAGTATGTACAGTGCAGTATAGCTCTTGCGGAGGGCAACCAGCAGCATGGCGTGCAGTCCGCCTGTCTCACAGCCCGCGGCCCGTCGCCCACCAACCCCGGCTCATTCCACCTCACCTCGTCTACTTCGTCTTGATATGCTTCAACTTCGTCCCGGACTCGTGCAAGAACATGTTCGCATACGCCTTGGGCACGAACCTCCTCTCCTGCGGCTCCTGCACGTACCATTCATAACCCTGTTTCTCCGCAAACGCAATAGCATCCTCCTTCGACTTGAACTGGATCTTCGTCCCTTGCATGAAGTCGGCGGACGACTGCCATCCCATCAGCGGGTTCTCCCAGCGGTGGCCTTTGCCGAGCACGTCCCAGTCCATGCGCCAAGCATGGGAACCCCAGGTGCCAGACTGGGTGGCCGGACGGACGGGTTTGTAGATTCTGCACCCCACCGCCGCGTCAGAATCTTGAAGTGCTTGCGCAATGGATGATTGACGTCTTACCTGACTGTTCGGCCCTGTAGATCCACGGGCGCACCGGAAACCACAGCCGCGGGAGTAAAATGGCCCGGCTCACTGCCATCCATGACCCTCCTCGGCACGGGCGAGTATGTCGACGTGCCGTGGTCGACCGTCGCGGTATAATCTGGCTGGTGGTCGGGGTGGTATTTCTGTACTGCGGGCTCGGGGTTGTGGTCGACGGCGACCATCGACGCCTGGTCTTCAGTCATTTTCATAGCTTCGACGTCCGGGATGGCTTTCGGGTCCGGCTCGCCCAGCCGCCGGTAAGGTGTTTGAGAGAGGTATCTCGTTGATCTGGGGATTTGGGTGCATGTTCTCGAGAGCCGCAGGGAGCTCGGCGACCGTAGGAGCGACATTGTCGTTGTGTGGATGGTGTGTGAATGTGAGAGGAGGGTGATGTCGTCCGACAGCGATTGACCTGCGCATCCCATCGACGCCGCCAAGCCGAGCTTCCAGAAAAGGATTAGTGCTGGTTATCCACTTTCTCAGTCACGTGTCGAGCGCATCTCCTTCAAGGACGCGAAGGAAAGAGTCTTTGCATCAACTAATTATAACATACCACATTCGAACACCAGCAAGGAATTTGCCTCTGCCTCGACGCTGAGAGTATTCAAGATATGGAAAGATACCTCGGCTTGCAAAACACGAGCCAGACCTGGCTCTTTGACCGAATTCACTTGTCTGTCGCTTTGCCGGGAGAAGCCTTCGTGGTCGGTGCCGGTTTCGATCAAACGTTACAAATGTCTTGGGAACCCGGACTTCGGGCCCAAAAAAGAATGTTGCCAGTCTGGACAATCCCGAAGACGAAGTGGTCAGTCTTGTGAGACCAGTGTGGCATTAGTCCTCTATCTCGTATCAGCTGGCCTGCCTTTACCGTTCCTCTATATAAAGGTAAGCTGAACATCAACATTATGGCGATGACTTCAAGTGCAATTTCGAGAATCCAGATCTGGAGACGTATACGACCCAGCACAGCTCCAAATACAGCGATCCCCAGTGCCAGATGCTTACAGTCGATCGATCCGATGCACCTATTGCCTCGAACCTGGTTTGAGGTGGAAAGATCGTCTGGTGGCGATCTCAAGGGACAATGGTTTGAAGAAGGTCAAGATCAATGAAATGCCAGAACTGCGAGTCTCCGGTCGGTGATAACTACCGACAGTGGAAGAGCTTCGCGTGCGTCTCCGCGCTTCGGCGAGGTGGCAATCACTTGCCCAAAAGTTTCTCTGCTATCTTTGCTATCCAACATAAAGAGAGCTGCTTTCTGCTCAACCGCTCTTGGGAAGAGATGACAAGCGCCCTACGAAAAATTGACCTGGTGATACTGCTGCCCTACGAACTCCGTTGGAAGGGCGACCCTCTACCTGAATCAGTCGAAAGAGAGCCGCGCTGGGTGTTGGTCACAATCCGAATGGGATCTGTATCGCACAGCACGAGACAGACTCCGTTGCAGATCCGTAGGGAAAGCGATGAAGGCTATCGAATCGTGGATCTATCTACCGAGAGGTTTCGATCGGTTTCGCGGACTTGCTCGACTCCAGATATTGATATCCGTGCCCATGCAACATTCCTGTGATCAGGGTTATTGCCTGTGTCTCAGCAACAATTGCATCCGATGACGCCCCTGAATGAGTGTGTAAGTACATGACCGCTGGGCTCATCTTAGGCCGACTCAGTTCTTCAGCAGATTTCTCTTCGACTGGCTTAGACGGTGGACTGGCAAGGGCCAGGCCGACAACTGTCTTCGTCGAGGACAATTCATCCGCTAGAGATTGTCCCTGCGGTTGCCTCTAGATCTATTAGACGTACAGAAAAAGAATCGATGTTCTCCAAAACCCTAACCTCGTCAGTGTGCCAGTCCCTGTCGCTCAGCTCAACGCCACGTGCGGTGGTCCCTTTCCCAACTAGGCTCAGCTACCTCCCAGCATTGAGTAGGCTGATCGGCGCCCAACGAAGGCCTGGGGTTCGGCAGCTTCTCCCCGCCTAAGAAGAGAATATTCATCGGGGTCTTGACCTTCTCGCACAGGCACCTCGTCCTCGCGTTGACTTGTGGTCTGGTAACATAGAGATTGATGGGTATTGATGGATATGTCGAATTGGGTTGATACTCGATGAAAGCAAGCCGACACATCAGGCATCAAGGAGCCGCTCACAGGGTTGTCGGAGTCGTTGTGATCTGCATCGTTTATGAGATGCGATGGCGATCCGACGCTATCATTCAAGGCAAAGAAGGGCAGCCGGGACAAGAGGCCCAGTGCAGCATCCGTCGAGGGTTGGCTGAAGCTGCGTGCATAAGCTCAGGGTCCAATACCAGCAGCGTCCTGGATGCTCAGATATACACCTTGTTCATTCTAGTCATCGACAGCTTCTGCAACCACTTCTCTCTTGGTATTCAGCGCCTAGTCTGATGATGCTTCCGGGACCCTGGCCTGCCGCGTTTCTCTGGACTCATGCGACCGGACTCAACTTCGGCTCAGTCTCAGCATGAGCTGCTCAGGCCGCTGCTCGACCTCTTTGTCCTTCTCATCATCTCTGCTCCAGCATTTTTCTGGGCTCTCATCATCATTGGATATTCAAGAGGTGCTTTGCAGGTCGGTGATGGGAAAGTTTTAAACGACTACCTAGGAGGGTCAGTTTAGGACCTGAGGTTCGAGGTTATGGCTCCTTGCAAATATGGTTAGGAGACGGTGGATACAATCTCCCGCCCGCCGTGCCCTTCACGCAATATGGATCGCGCATCCTAATGTTTTCTTCACTTTGGTAGACCCTCTCGATTTGGGGTTCTGTGAACCGTTCTTTTCCCAGTGTGTTTTTCCTTCTTGCCACCTGGGAAGGTTTCCAGCATCTCAGTGGTGGCGGGAACCAATCGAAGGCGGCTGGGAACTGTTACAAGGCTTGCAGGATTGCCTCGTGGCAACAGGGATGGCTAACTCGATGAGATCCGCTCAAAAGCCATCCAAAGCTTCCGCCATCTCGATATTCTAAGTGGAGTCAAAATTTGCGTTTGAAAATCGGGTTGAGTGCTGTGTCAAAGTCGACACCGTGTCGTCCCTTCGAGGGAGTTTGTGACGCCATTCGTGTCGACAGTCTGAGCCTCGCTGTTGAGGGCGTACTTGAGCGCGTTCAGTGACGCCGGCTTGATTTCTACGGTATCAGACCGGCGTGTACTCTCGACGTTAGAGATCATAGTATTGTAGTCTAGCTGCAGCCACTCGTCCAAGGTGGGCGCAACTCGAGCAACATGATAGACCGGATCTCTCGAATTTCCGAAGAGGCATTTGAATTGATCAAGGGCGTATTGAGAAGGATACCACTCTTCCTGTTCTTCAGGATCTTCGGCGATATCTCGACTGTGGATCAGCCACACCGCCTTCCCAGGTCCAGGATATCCACCACAACCACAAAGGGGAGTTTCTGTTCGCCAAACCGTCCGACGGCAGGGAGTATAAGTCGGCCTAGCTGGAAGACATATTGCGGCAATTGAATACCGTCACTGTCGCTGCCGTGGTGGTTACTGCCAATCCCACTATATTGAAGGCGCTGAATTATATCGACATCTAGGATCGACATGTCTCGACCAACGCAACCTTTGGGTCTGACAAAGTCGTCTGGCGCCGCCGAGAGGGCGAGTCGATCGTAAATACGTATCTCACCATCAGCTAGCAGAGCCCAACATGATCTTTGACCATAGTAGCAAAACAGCTGTGGCTTCAAGTTGAAACAGCAGCACAACGGCACCTACCAATACTGCTTCTGTGCATGCTGCTACCGGTGTCGTACTCTGTTTCGCTACCACTAGATTCCGCACGGGACTGACGCTGAGGCATGCTTCCCGTTCTGCTGGAGCGACCAAAAGTATGGCATGTTTTGTGCTGAGGTTCGCGGGCATTTCCACTGTCGCGCTGCTAGGGTGTAGGGCCCAACGTCGCGGAGAGCCCCGGCGTTGCGACCACACCTTTGTGGCAGCACCGAACAGGAGGTCGTGGATTGCAAAGTACTGGAAGTTACAAAAGCGGTTCTGAACAAGTTTATGAATTCAAGATATCCAAGTCTCTGTCATGTGGCAGGATTTCGTCTATTTGAGCGGATTCCAGGTTGTTATTGCGCATGTTGAGGTACGGTAAGTTGCAGCTTGGTAGGATATAATCACCCTGAAATCTGCCATATCGAGTACATACATAAGGACTCCTTACACGCAAGCACAGCCAGAGGGACCTATACAGTACGTCGTGATCACTACACACGTACATTATATCCATATTCCGAGGCCGTGGCAGTGCTCGATACTTCGATAGCAGCTCCTTCCGCCATTCTTGCTTTCTTGTCCCGTCCACCGGTTTCAGGGTACAAGCGCATTCATCGGACAATACGAAGACGTCTCCGTGCACTCCGTATCTCGGACTGGAGTCCCACGGATAATATACTGAGTACTCCGAATGTTTGTACAGACGAGGAGACACATGGAACCTGCCATGCGGGTGGGGCGTAGTATGTCGTGTGTTGACTCGTGAGTCATATAGTCACAAGGCGGGTGGAATGGTGGAAGGGCGGAATGTCAAGCTCCATTTATCGTATTGTGTCGTATCTAGAGTAGCATTGGCATTGGCATTTGTACGGGTATTTGCACCAAGGGTTTGCATTAGTACCTTAGTCGGGTTGTATTACTGATACGAGCGAGCAGGGTAAGGGTATATCAATGCATCATTTCCAAGGAGAATTCGATGCACGTTCTAAATCATTCACTCCCATCCCCCGCCCATCCTTCGCTCACTCATTCATTCATTTTTCCGCAGACCAGTCCTTTCACAGGGAGGACTAACCAACTCTCACAATGCCTTCGCCTTCGTCGACGCACCTCCCATTCCTAACCCTCGACGTCTTCACCTCAACTCGATACACCGGTAATCCTCTCGCGATCATCCACGTCCCCGGGACGGCCATGCTATCTCAGTCCCAAAAGCAGCGCATCGCCCGCGAGTTCAACTACTCCGAGACGGTCTTCCTGCACGAACGGACGCAAGCAGACGTGGCCGACCGCTCTGTCCGCATAGACATCTTCACCACCCACGCGGAGATCCCCTTTGCCGGCCATCCCACGGTCGGGACGGCCAACTATCTCCTCCGACTACAGCAGGACGATGCGTCGCTGGACGGCGTGCAGGCGCTGCAAGCGAAGGCAGGGCGCTTCGGGATCGCTCTGGAGCCCGATGGCAGCGGCGTCCAGATCTCGGTCGCGCACGACGTGCACCTGCACGGTCCGGTGTTTGCGCCGCGCGAGGACCCCGTGTTTAGCATCGTGAAGGGCATGACGTTCATTCTGGCGCGGCTGGCTGATGTGGAGGAGCTGGCGAGCCGGGCGACGAACCTCCTCGACGCAGACAGTATGTATACTGCGTGCGAGAAGCTTGACGAGGGGTGGCGCGAGGGGCTGGTGGGAACGTACTGTTTCGTGGACCAGGGGACGGGTCCGGATGGGGTGCGCAATCTGCGGACCCGGATGTTCGCATCGCGCGAGGATCCCGCCACGGGGAGTGCGGCTTGTGCTCTGACGGCGTATTTGTCTCTACAGGAGGGGAGGGCAGGGCGGTATAGATACAAGATCGTCCAGGGGGTGGAGATGGGACAGAGGAGCGAGATCTTCGTGGAAATTGGGGTGAAAAACGGGGAGATGCATGGGTTTGAGATCGAAGAGGTACTGCTCAGTGGGAGTGCCGTCCAGGTTATGCAGGGGACGTTAGAGGTTCCTGGGGGAGACGACTAAGTACTTTTGTTCGGTTGCGCTCCGTCCAGAGGTCAAGGCCGATGTGAAAACATTGGTTTCTTTGCGTCGGGCTTGGTACCCATGCATTTGGATCCCAGCGTGAAAGGATATCGGTGCATAGCAATTCGGTCGAGAATGCCTGGACAACGGATTCTGATCATGGATGGACAGTTCAACTTTGTTGGTCATCCCTTGTGGCCTCACAGTACAACATGTTCTTGTGGCCTGCAGAATAAAAGATCGACAAGCAATGGTGACTTGCGGCTTTCTACCACAGCATATCAGAGTCCTTACCAGAAGCCGTGGGCTGCCAGACACCGTCAAGCTATGTAGCAACAATACCTTCGTTGCTTGAGCAATAGCTTGAAGGATCCGGATTTCTCCTCTAGTCGCACGTCACATCGTATCCCGAGAAAGAGAGTTGGCTTCCCATGTTAGACCGCACTGGACATACTGTGGTGTAGTGTTAGGTAGCTCGAATGCTCAGGACCGAGGAGTATTGTAGCGTTCTCGCAGACATCGTGGGCCAGATGAGATGATTCCAGAGCCTGTAGTAGCACCTGAGGATGCGTCTAGCTTCGAAATCTGCAAAATATGGTTTCCCGATCGACTTTCGAGGCGCGCTGGATGTGTAGACGGCCACACGGTCCCTTGGCTGATCGCGACGCATCTTGCTTACCGGGGGGGGGCGCCGCTCCGCCCTCGTATCGTTGTTCCCCAGAGATTCCCAGCGAACTTCCCCACAAAATCCGCTGTCGTGGCAAAGCCTGTGAGTCTCCGGATCGTTGATTGCGGGGAACACATTTGGTTGGAATTGTTCGACTTGCTACTGTAACCTAAACACCACACTCCCTCCTGATCCAAACATGATCACTGATGATGGATTGCCCTACACGTGAAACTTGGGAGATGCCGTCCATGGCGAGCCCCGCTGCCAAATCGCGCGCACAACTAGAGAGTGAGAACGAACAACTACTGAGGCACGTCCGGGTGCTGCAAGCAAAGTGTCGATCGCTCTCCTCGCACAATGCAGAACTGACATATCTCTATCTGAGATCTTCGTGTCAATTACTGCCGCATACCCATACCGCGCTCCCGAGCGGCGGTGACCGTCGAGATGTGAGCACAAGAGGGAACTCGACCTTCGCGCCTTTGGGACTCGGCACTGAGGCGACGACCGGACTTGATGAAGAATCTCCCTTCGCGCCGGTCATGCATTCTCGGTCTTCTAACGCCTTCGATAATTGTCAAGCCAGTCCGTATGCACGCGAGAGAGCCGCCACAGTCGCACAAGATGGACTGGTCCAGCATGTTCCGAGTCCCGTGTCAAAGCCTGAGCACGACCTCTTCGACTACACACAGAAAGGTACTCGCTTGTCAGACTGTGGCTTCTCACAGGATTTCAATCAACACAACTGGCCGTCTCATGATTGGGAGCCGCAGATAACGCCTGGAATTTACTCAATACCGGAGATGGACCTCATGAACAATTATTCACAGGCAAATGCGGCGTGTTCACCAACCACGCAAGACTCGGCCACGGATCTACATGGTTGGACGCCGCAGGACAATGTGTGGGCCTTACAACCCGATGGCATTGCAGGCTGTGTACAAGGAACTATACCACTCGTACCTACTGAATATCTTGATCTCGGCGTCGAGAACTGCGCGAGAGCGGCGGACTACAACCAATCTCGACACCCAACACCACTGCTGCGCCACATCCGAGCAGTCCCAGAACTACAAAACGGCTTCAACGCGAGCCCACCCCGAGGAAAATTGGATCAGTATATCAGTGTGCTACACCAGGCCCTCGGCCGTGTGAGGCAAAACTCGTCCCTGACTCCGAAGCGCCGAGCCAGGGTCTGCGCGGAGGGCGTGCTGTGGGCAGTGCGCGAGGCCTGGCCGGGGGCCGAACACTTTTGGAAAACCACGGCCTCGTTCAAAGGCTTCGTGCAGTCGGAAATGTGGCGCAATTTCCCCGACGAGGCGGTCTACGACAAGATGCATCCCGCGTACCGCCCGACGGCTCGACAGCTCGTGACCCCCCATTCGCCGGTAATCGACTGGTTGCCCTGGCCGGAACTCCGCGAGAAGCTGATCGAGCAGCAGGACTGCCTCGACGTGGACCTCGTCTGCAAAACGGCCATCCAAAACGTCGTGGCGCATCGAACCTCCTTAGTACCTTATTTACCGCGGGGTCGCAAGAGGTCGGCTCAGGAGATCGAGTCTACAGAGGCTCCGAGGACGACGACGACGACCACCACCACCACCACCACCACCTCTTTCCGAGTCTGGGATCTCTGTCTCCTAGAAGAAAAGGCCGGGTTCCGCCCCAACGGCGCGGGACTCGTCTATACTCCCAAGTCGGCCGGCGTGCATGCACTAGAAAAGGCATACGGCCTCGAGTACGACAATTTCCAAACCCAGAAGCTGCATCCCAGCTTCTTCCAGACATTTCCGACCTTGTTCGCGGGGAGCGTCGTGTCAGGGTATGTCGTCCAGGAGCTGCCCGTGGCGGGCGAGCATGCGGGGAGAGATATCTTGGGATCGCCGCAGGGGCTCTTGCCCGGGGCTGGAGACAGGTTGCAGGCCCTGGTTGACCGAGCGCTCAAGGCGCCATGTTGACGCAAAATGCGGTACGAGTAATGGTAACGAGTCGACTAGGCGAAACTCTAGCACCAATTGACCATGTCCCGTTCGGGCGGTGAATTACAGTTCAAGGGATGGAGAGATGGGGGGAAAGGTGGAGTCTGGACGCAGGAAGGGGGGGCATTTCCGACGTTTGTAAAGCCATGTACGTACAAACTCGACAGCCAGATCATGACAAAAACAAGATCAATATGTGTATCATACCTCGTGCCGTGCAAGGTTCCTCGGCTCTGCCCTCCACCTTCTACCCCATCGCGCTGGGTTTCCCCGTCTCCCTGCCCCGGAGAAGGCGCCACATTGCAATCGGGGCCTCAATAACCTTTCCCTCCCCACGACAGCCGGACGGTTGGTTAGAATAGTCCGAACTTGCAGGACTGACCTAACTCCTAGTCTTCTATTCGTCGGTTGCATTTCGACCTCCCAGTGACATTTCAGGTGTGAGAGTTCACAAGGACGAACGGTGCGGCGACAGGAGAGACGGCTAGTTGCGACGGCCGGGTCTGGTGGGAAACAGGAGACACGGAAGCGTCATGTTGGTCCAGAGATGGGACGGGAAATCCCGTGCTTCCATAGCGATCATGTCTATATATCCAAATCAGTACCCGCGAATCCATGCGCAGGATGCTTGGGGTCGAAGTAGCACGGCGCCTCGATATTCTCTCTTTCCCTGGTGCCAATTTCTTCGAGGAAAGACCATCTCGCAGTCGCGGTGGGCCAGCCAATATCATTTCTGAGCAAACCAAACGTGCCTACCTCATGTTTCTCGATACTTTAGCCAACAACCTATACCCCAGTGCGGGTCTGAGCTGGGGAGCAGCCATATGGCGTCTGGGGTGCATCTTCCTGGTGGCCCAGGTCGGTTGGATCGTATACTGTCGCTTCTTCCACCCTCTCTCCGGTATCCCAGGCCCCTTTCTTGCCTCCTTCTCTCGTACGTGGATCGGGATGGCCGTCGCAGGAGGACGAGCCGAGCATCTCCAACGATCTCTGCACAAACACCACGGTCCCCTCGTCCGCATCGCCCACGACGAAGTCTCAGTGGCAGACCCGTCCGCCGTCAAAGTCATCTACAATATCAAGTCCGGCTTCACCAAGACGGATTTCTACCCGCCATTCGCTCCCAACATCAGTCCGCACGGTGACCACTTCACACAGCTCGACGAGGCCAAGCACGCCGAACGGAGGAAATACGTCAACGCCGTGTACTCCATGTCCACGATCCTAGAGAGCGAGGCGTACATTAACGCATGTACGGATGTCTTTCTCGAGAGTATGGGCCGGTTCGCCGAAACAGGGTCCAAGATTAACTTCGGTGAATGGATACAGTGGTAGGTGTAAAGGGAGACACTTCTTTTAGCCCCCCTTTAGAAATGTGAAGTATATACTGACGCCGAGGAAATCGGTAGGTACACCTTCGACGTAATCGGCGAACTGTTCTTCGGGCGCCAATTCGGGTTCATGCGCGATCAACACGATTACGGGCGATATATCCAAAGCCTGGACACGTTGCTTCCCGGGATCGCACTATCGTGCGTGCTTCCAGCGTGGCTACGGCCCTTCCATTCGAGCGTGGGTATGCTTTTCCCGACGATCAGGGCCTCAATCCGGGGCTTCGATGAGATTCGTCAGGCGGGGATGTACTGGACCGATGTGCGACGGCAGCAGATGCAGGCTGGCACCATGGAGAGGGTGGACTTGCTCGATAAGTTCTTCAAGATCATGGAGAGCAAGGATGGGTGGGACATCCCGGATATTCAGAATGAAGCGTGTGTTGCCATGTAAGTGCAAGCAAACCCGGCCACAGCCACCAAACAGGACCAAATAGAGTGAGTGGGCTAACCAACGACCTCACTTGTTCTCAGTTTCGCTGGCAGTGACACCACCGCCATCGCCATCCGCTCCATATTTTACCACCTCATGCGCCGTCCGGAATGCATGCGAAAGCTGGTGGCGGAAATCGACACCTTTGACAAGCAGGGCTTGTTGTCTAAGCCCCACATTCGATACACGGAAGCAATGAAGATGCCCTATCTCGTCGCCTGCTGCAAGGAGGGAATGCGGCTCCATCCGAGTGTCGGCCTCGGGATGCCGCGCCACGTACCTCCGGGCGGGGTGACCATTGCTGGTCGGTATTTTCCTGCTGGCAGTCGCGTGTCCATCAACGCGGCCGTCCTTCACTATGACAAGTCGATATTCGGGCCGGACGCGGCGGAATTCAACCCGGACAGATGGATCTATGGGGATGCGGCCCTAATGGACCGACACATGCTTCATTTCGGCGGAGGTTCGAGAACTTGTATCGGTAAAAACGTATGTTGTTGGGCCTGTGCCTTTTCATCTCCCGTGACGAATCCTGACTAGGTACTGATCAACGCCTCCTTCTGCACAGATATCGATCGCTGAGATGCACAAGCTCATCCCCAGCTTCCTGAGACAGTTCAACATCGAGCTCGCCGATCCCGATAGAGAGTGGAAGACTGACAACTTTTGGTTTAACAAGCAGACGGGCATAAACGCCTATGTGACAACCAGATAGTGCTCTCGGTCTCGGGGCAAATAGTCAAGTCTCAAGATTAACCAGCGACGTGATCCGCCAGATGGCCGGCACATCGTTCAAGTGGATGAGATGGATGACCAGCGTGGAGGTGCCGACTGAACGAAACCGCCAGCTGGCCGTAGACCGCAGAACCGGGAGATGTGGCAATCATTAATCTGTTCTTCGTCCCATATCGTAAGGTGGTCTTCAATTTCCGCGTGCTCGGAAACAGACAGCCCCAATCCAGTGTTCGACAATACTATTCTGTGTGGCTGGCGGGGGTTGACCTGGCTGTTAAACCTGTCCACGGCGCTTCTTCTGATGAGTCGTCGTACAGCTGAGTTGCAAATGTTGACATGTTTGACACGGTTTCTGCTCACTGCACCGGGCCTTTATGATCGCACAGTTGTCGCAGGCCGCCGTGATCCGGGGCGTCGGCGACCCCGCAATGCTGCTGTCTCGTGCAGCATGTAGCCGGACATGGCGCATCAGTGCGTCCTTTCGGGTGAATCGGTAGTTGCAGAGCGGGCAAAAGAAGGGGCGTGCAGCTGTATGGCTAAGTTGATGGCGATCTCGGTGCTCTTTGCGCTTGAACGATTTATGGCAGGTGCTGCAGGAGAACTCGGGCATCTCAATTGACGAGCACGCAGTCATCCTGCCCGGGGGGAAGGGAACACCTGAGAAAGTGTGACAAGGAGGAGGAAGATTGGGTTTGCCCTCAAACGAGGTTGTGACGATGGGTTTAGTTTAGGTGACTGGCTGGTCTGCTTAGAGTAGTGACCATGGGGGGGCAGAGTCCCCGATATCATGGCCCAGGAAAGCACGCGAGATGTCCAAAGTGCGGGGGAAGAGCCTCATTCGAAAGGGAGGTAGGGAGTAGCGATTTCAGCAACAGCCCGTAGGCCGGAGGGCATTGGAGCTAGAAATGGGCAATGAATACCGCCGCCAACATTAGATTCTGGTTGAGACGGAGGAGGAGGAGGGCGTGCGTAAACCACCACATAGAGTACACACCCGGTTAAGGCGAGAGTGAGTGAAAGGGGAGAAGAGGGCGAGAGGGGGTTGAGTTGAGAGGTGGATAGGTACGAGGCGGGGCGGTGGGTTGAGTCCTGATGGAGCTGCGACCAATTTTACTTCCGTTGTAAATATTTGCAGTGTGCATGAAGGTGTATTCCTTGACGGAGCAGGCAAGAAGGCAGCCTTTGTGCAGCCTTTGTTGCTACGAGCTAGGCCACGGCTCTTTCTGCCCTTCCATCGGCGCGAAACAAACGACACCATTGCTACCTGGTTGACCACTGGCTCCCCCCGGCAGTAATCGTCTTGGAGAGCTCGAGCAAGGCGGTGGGAACTGCTCGGTGTACTTCTCCTGCTGAGACCACATGAGTACCTTCCGCCACAGCTGAAGCTCAGGACACATGAAGAGGAGAACACCGTAGATGTACTGGCCAGCTCGTCAGTCAACATTCAGTCGAATCCCGAAGGCACTTCACGACCGACAAGTCCGGATTCACGGAGTAACTTCTTTGGATCTTCAAGACCGATTGACTTCTGTATTCTACACCCAGAGCCTCGCGCCTCGAGTCCGAATGTTGTGAGGTTGGTCGTCACCGAGACTCGGGAAGTAGTGTCTTCGCTCTTCGTACGGCCGACCCCTCATTAACTTGCATTCTTCATCTCCCTCAACGCGGCCATAACTTCGCTCGGATCACTTTTCCCTGTCACCTTCTTCATCTCCTCACTACTCGTCCTCATGAACACATTGTGTGCCTTCTCATCCCCGATCGTGAACTTCCCTTGCGTCTCTTTATTCTGGTCCGCAAACTTCTCCAAATGTTTCACGGCCTCGTTCTGCCCGTCCACCTGCTTCAAAAACTTCACGTTCGACTTGGTGTATTCATGGCCGGGGTAGACCTTCGTGTCGTCTGGCAATGAACCCAGGATTTCATTCAGCGCTTTATTCATCTCCGTGCCGTTCCCCTCGAAGAACTTCCCACACCCGCCGATGAAGAGTGTGTCGCCCGTAAACACGACGCGTTCGTCCGTGGCCTTGTCCTCCATGAACCAGCAGATGCTGTCCTGCGTGTGACACGGCGTATGCAACGCTGTGACCTGGATGTTTTTGCCTATTGAGAAGGTCGAGCCGTGTGAGGGGGTCTTCGTTACACCCTCGCTGTCTTTGCCGGCTATGACGGGCAATTTCGAGGGGAGGGCATCGAGGATTTTTTTGTTTCCGCCGGCGTGATCCCAGTGGTGGTGCGTGTTCATTATGGCGGTAAGGTTCAGGGACTTCGATTTCTCGTTGAGCACGGGGAGAACTCTGGCAGACAGCCTAGTGTCAGATTTCGCTGGCTGTCTGGTCGCAAGCGACACCGCGAGGAAGCTCAACTTACTCGGGAGGATTTGCCGGGTCAATGATAACGGCATCTTTGGTCTCGTCGTCGCTGACTAGGTAGGCATAGTTGTTGGACGAGCCCACCCCTGGGACGTCCCAACATCGTCAGCATTCGTACAAAGCATTCATATCACACTCATTCTTTCGCTCACACGCTCATCAGCTGCTCCCTTCTTTCTCGCCAAGGTGAAACCGACAATGAGGACGAACACAGGTCGACGTACACATCGGAATGCTCAAGATATGCATCTTTCTCACTGGCTGCTGTGCAAGTCCTGATATATGCGGGGTATTGACGGGTCGTATGAACGAGGCAAACGCGGCGCTGGTGGAGAGTAAAGGCCTGATGAGGCGCGATGCGATCATGAATGAAGCGGGTTCAAAGCTCTCCGGACGACCGACAAGAGATTGCAAGATTGATTATATATAGGTAATGTGAGTGAGATTGCGCACGATCACAGCGAGCTGTTTGTCCGAGTCGAAAGTCGGCGAATGCGGAGATTCGGAGACGAACCTCCAAGACTGATGATGCAATTCCACAGGCGTTATTCGTCCGTTGATAAGGGAGTGAGAGGTGTGGGAAATAAGCTGCTCGAAGGTTGTGACCGGTGGGATTTCCGGGGGGTTGCTAACGCTACAATACTATAATTCTATACCCACGTCTATCACTCTACCGTACCGTAATCCACATGGTGATGACTTCTGCGGCGACTCATACTGAGGTGGCCGCTCTCACTCAGCAATCGCTGACTTTGAGCCAGGTCCACCACCCTATCTTTTCCTGCTATGCTGGGGATCCAACCTCGCATCCAACCACTGACCTTTTCCCAGTGGCTGTACCCATGGCTATCCCTGACCTTGACAAGTCTCTCCTCTTTTTCACCGTACAGGACAAATTGAATGCCCATCATCGCATCCATGAACAGGACTCCGGCTGCACCCAAAAAGAATGGAGCTGCTCGGGCGACCCATGCCCACCTTTGGTTTCCGTCAGCGTCGACCCAGCCGTGATGGCCATAAGGTCCATAGTCCGACCATGCATTCGGATTTGTAATCATGGAAGCAGAATAGAAGAGGTTCCCGCAGAAAGCAGCAAAGAACAGGAGTGGGGACAAACCAGCAGTTGATTGACGCTGCCAGTTCTTGTAAAGCTGAGGTAGTCGTGAACCAAGGTAGAGCAAGGTCGAGCACCAGGACAGAATGGTTCCTACAATCTCGAGAGGCGTATCGACGCGGAGAAGGTGAATGCCGTGCGCATAGTGATCGGAAGGAAAGGGAACAGGAGCGGCTGCTACATTGGAGGCGAGCGAAGACATGGTCGCTGCAAACAGCAGGGTACGTGGAGAGGGTGAAACCATCCAACTTGATGCCATTTTATCGCCATAGGCGATGTTGTGGAGGCCGGGGCCTTTCTTCTCTCCGTAGTTCACCGAGGAAAAGTGAGGCGCATTGATATTTGTGGGAGAGGATCGTTTGGGAGAGTGGTCGTCAGAGTCTCTAAGAAGCGGGCCGTCGTCCCCGAACTGAGTGTTGATCGGAGAAAGACCATTGATGATGGCACTGTCTGCATCGTCGATATCGCTGCTTCCAGACGAGTGAAGACTTTCCTCGTAGATCCATTTGGCGACGTGACTGTACCAGAAGTATTGGATAACCAGGCACAGGTCCACGAAGACGTAGTAGCTTGCTATGATGATTTGCCAGCCAGCCTGCTTAGTGAACACCGCACCCAGCAGGTTTGTCAAATCACCAAGGAGCCATTCGCCCAGGAAGAATATCGACAATCCCGCAGTAGATTTGATCTGGTAATTCTTGAATATCTGGGGCATCTGCGCAAAGAGCCATGACACTATCGACAAAGTGCCGAGCAGCGTCGACAACGCAGCCAGAGCAGTGGGTATGCAGATTCCCAATTGCGAGGAAAGATTAGACAGGAACGGAGTGGTCGGCGTGCAATGGTCTGGTAGGACAAGGTCTCTTAAGGGCATATAAGCGAGAGCCATTGTATGTGGAGTCTAGAGCACAGCTCTGAACAAGCGTGAATTCTGATATCGATTGTAACCGCTTTATCGTCGCCGTGTGTGTTGGGGGTAGACTGTCCGCAGGTTTGCTCCTCCAGTATGAAGCCCTGTATTTCTGCCCATAAAACTTTGGTTTCCTTCTTTTATGGACCTCGCTGGTTCCGGGCAGCTGCAAAGCCGCTTTCAGAAGCTGTTGAGGCTTGTGTATCGGTCGACGTGGTGGCTGTGCCCTGATGATAATCGGTTTCGTCGGAGAACGGGTGTTTCCTGGGTTGTTGGCCTACACTCGTGAGTACGTCCATGCAAGACTATAAAGAAAGAAACAATGCACAACGATTGAAGGAATGGATACTCTGTAGGCCATAGACCTATGCAGTGGAATGAAGTGGAAGTGAGCGTAGGGACAGACGTCTGGGGCATGATACCCAGTAGATACAGGCGCCCGATAAGGCAGTCACACCCCATAATCCCAAATGAAAAAGGAATCTCAGATAGGAACTACAGCCTTGGATTTGGGGCTCATCTGGTGCGGCCATGGAACGAGCCGAAGGAGCTCGGGTGATTGTGTGCAGATGACACTGCGCAATGACTCTGGAATAGGTCAGATGGTTCGTCCGGCGAGATAGAATTGGTTGAACTGCGGTCTGGTGAGCCGAAATTCCACATCAGGCTGCATGACGGGGCATTAAGGAGGGCGGCAGGCGACAGCGACAGGCGGACTTGCACGAGACCGTCACACTGTGAGAGAACTGATAAGCATTTGAGGGATGCTGATTCGTGCCTATCTCATCTCTTGGCGTGGGGAAGGAGATCGCCGACCGGCGCCGTCTGAACCACAACATCCAAATAACCGAACGCGGCGTTCAGATTTGCAGCAGCACTCGGCCAGTTCGAAGAAGCCCCCGCATTGAAAGCGATATATGTGTTCGGCCTCGACGTGGACACGGACGACTTACGACATGTAACTGAGTCAGAGGGTCGGTCAACAAGTAGCACCCCTTACTGGACGCCGACCCCCGGAAAAAGGGAAAGCGGCAATCATTCCCCAGAGCACGAAGAAAGATCTGGTGAGGCAGATTGGTCCCTCCTGGGCTGCGGCTATTGGATAGCCGTCCCTTTACACGAAACTCAAACTTCACTCATTACATGACAAAAACCTTCCATTTCGTAACGAGCTCGCGGATGGATTACTGTCTCCGAGCTCGTATGTCACATCGAGAAGGCTCGATCAAGAACCCATTCGGCTAACCGTCGCCATCATCTCCCGGGTTATATTCTTGAACCGCAAGAGTATGGTCCGTATGCCATAGCTCACAAGACCTCCCCTTCGACCATCAGAGTATGCTGGGGTGAATATGGGGCTGACTTGCAAGGGATCATGTCATATCCAGTATGGATAATGCTCGGAGAGTGAGCGGGACCTACTTGGTGAGAAATCCAGCACACCCGACTGCATCCATGCTTATCCATGTTCTCCAATCCCCGCTTTGGCCGACAGCAAGAGACACCAGCTCATATACCAGGCAGCCCGCGAAAAACCCGTCGCTGGTTGCGCTCGCCAGTCCACAATACCAATGCCAGTCAAGAATTTCAACGCAAAGGTTGCTGGTTGGCTCTTGAATCATGCTGCCGATCTATTATGCAAGAAATCGAGCATTCCAATACCGGTACAGGTCTTGGACGCGAGACGTGTGAGTACTGACGACACCACTGAGTGTGTTGACCGTCCCAAATACTTGGGAGATATCAAGTCGATCGGAGTTACACGCATGCATCCGCGCAGGGCTATGTCAACCTTCTGTCCGTGTTCGGCGACGAAATCCTTACCTGCGATGCAGAGGTTGTCTATGCAATAGTTTGGCACAAAGCCCACAATCTGGTCGAGCTCCATCCCTTCAGCTGGGTTCCGGAACAGAACAGAACTTCACAGACGGTATAGCCACTCCACCTAAATTGTCCGTTACTGAAAGAAAGATCCCATAGTAAAAAGGTTGTAGGATGAAAAAGACAGGTTCTGATATTGAGTATCGTTCAGATTTGGTGAGCAGAGCATCCCATAAAGGTGTGTTGCGGAGTCAATCAAGAAACATGCAGGGGAGCCCCATTTTGCTGTTCTGTGAATACCCATACTGGATCTGGTTCAGGTGAATAGGGCGCTGGAACATGACTAGAATGACTGAATCCTTGACTTCAAATATAGTGTTTGGACAAATCTCAGCTGACGCCGTCAGCGCTTTTCGATCCCGAATTGCGCTTTTAGCCCTGCTGGTATAAGCGTGCAAAAGGCCGAGAGGTGATGAAGCGACACCAGACACAGCGCTCGAATCTTTTCCCGATACCTGAAGTACTCGTACGAGCTGTGATCTGAGAACCCAAGGCTTGGAAAGGTTACAGCCTTGCATCTTTCGGGAACCATGTTGATCCAGACGCGTCCTGACGGATTTAATTTCCTTCAGCTACCCAAACAACGCGTCGCCGATTCTAAGCCTCTTTAGGCAAGTGGCAGCGAGAGATGGATCGCGTCCAGACTTGTTCCATGGACCTCATCCTTTTGTTGTGAAGCTTGTAAAATATCCTTGCTCTCAAGACCCATGACGATAGTCGACGCTGTGCTTTGCTGGTCTCGGAGAGCTTTGATTGGTCCTTTCGGAGGGATCGAAGAGTCCAATCGTCACCATGATGCAATTATGGGTCCGTCGGACTAGACTTCCGCATCTCAGGACAACGAGGCTCCTTCACCTACTCGTACGAGGAGCTGTGGCCGCCCAATTTTGCCATAGCAAGCATGCAATTCTCGACGTCTTCGTATCCATGACGAAATGCTCTGCTGGATGGAAACGCCGCCGGACTCCGCACACCTCAGTTCGTTGGTCCGTTCAGTGAGCTGATTGTGCTTCCCCTTGACGCATGTTCGCAGGCAGGAGCGAACTGCCTCTGTCGAATGGTTCTGTCATCCGCGTCGGCAGTGATGCAACAGTTTCTCGCTTGAAGTGTCAAGAGAAAATCTTCGCTGATTTGTATCGGCAAAGGTGTAATTGGCAGACACGTCTGTAGGTGCAACAAACGCGTCCTCACAACCCCGCCTCATACTTTTCTCACTTTCCCTTTATATCGTCCTCACATCCCCTTTTTACCCATTCTTTCCTGTCATCTTGAAACCACATGCAGAAGATGGCTACCACAGTTTCAAACACCCTCCGAGATATCGGCAACTCCGCAGCCGGCGCCGTGGAAGGTGCGGTGCACAACAAGAAAATTGCGGACCTGGAGAAGAACAAGAAGAATCAGCACGATACCAAGCAGAACACCACTACCGACTGGGGTGCCAAAGTCTCAGATGTTGACCACGCTCTGAAGATAGTCGATGAGAAAGGCAACCATGTCGGACCGACACTGCTGGAGGACGAAGTGTTCCGAGAGAGAGTAAGCTATCACTGTGTATCAACCAGAACGCGCATACTCATATTGACCAGATCCATCGATTTGATCACGAGCGTATTCCCGAGCGTGTTGTCCACGCAAGAGGAGCTGGTGCTCACGGTACTTTCAAGCTCTTCGAAAGCTGTGAGGATGTCACTTCGGCTGGCGTCTTGACGGACACTTCTCGAACAACTCCCATCTTCGTGCGTTTCTCGACCGTGCAGGGCAGCCGTGGTAGCGCAGACACCGTTCGAGACGTCAGAGGCTTTGCTCTCAAGTTCTACACGGATGAAGGCAACTGGGACATTGTGGCCAACGACATCCCCGTGTTTTTCATTCAAGAAGCCATCAAGGTAAGTTTTGAAACGGAGCTGCTGCCCTGAGCATCGATTGACTTGTTCCAGTTCCCGGATCTCGTGCATTCCCTTAAGCCAGAGCCCGACAATGAGGTCCCTCAAGGTCAAACTGCGCACAACAACTTCTGGGACTTTGCATTCCTCCACAAAGAGGCAACCCACATGTTGTTCTGGGCCATGTCCGATCGAGGGATTCCCCGCTCCTACCGCATGATCCAGGGCTTCGGTGTCAATACATTCGTGCTGGTTAACGCTAGGGGCGAACGGACATTTGTCAAGTTCATCTGGACACCCGAACTAGGTGTGCACTCGTTGGTTTGGGATGAAGCTCTCAAACTGGCCGGCCAGGACCCAGACTTTCATCGCAAAGATCTGTGGGAGGCCATTGAGAATGGAGCCTATCCTAAATGGAAGTTCGGCTTCCAAGCCATCAAGGACGGTGATCAAGACAAATTTGACTTTGATATCCTTGACGCCACGAAGGTGTGGCCAGAAGAACTAGTGCCAATCCGGTACGTGGGAGAGCTCGAATTGAACCGCAACATTGACGAGTATTTTGCGGAGACCGAACAAGTGGCCTTCTGCACCAGCCACATCGTTCCCGGCATCGACTTCAGCGAGGACCCTCTTCTCCAAGGCCGGAACTTCTCCTACCAAGACACCCAACTCTCGCGATTGGGTGTCAACTGGGAGGAACTACCCATCAACCGGCCCGTCTGCCCGGTCTTGAACTTCAATCGGGACGGTCAAGGACGCCACACTATCAGCAAAGGCAAAGCGAATTACTGGCCCAACCGATTTGATGCCAACCCACCAACAGGCCATGGCGGACAAGGCGGTCTCGAGTCTTTCCCAGCCACATACCCCGGTATCAAAGCCCGCCTCCTGACCCCCAAGTGGAAGGAGTATCTGTCACAAGCGCAGCTCTTTTTCAACTCCATGTCCGAGATTGAAAAGAAGCACATCGTCGAAGCCTTCTCGTTCGAACTCGACCACTGCGACGATGAGATTGTCTATGAGCGCATGGTCACCCGGTTGGCGGAGATCGACCTCTCGCTCGCCCAGGCGGTGGCGAAGAACGCCGGCGCCAAGTCACCTGAGGTACAACTCCAGCCGAACCACGGCAAGAAAGCCAAGGGTCTCAGCCAGTTCGACTATATGCCCAAGGAGCCTACGATCAAAGGCCGCCGCGTCGCAATCCTTATAGCAGATGGGTTTGATCTCGGTGCCTACGAGGCCATGAAGGCTGCGGTCTTCGCACAGTCGGCTGTGCCCTGGACGATAGGAGTCAAACGTCAAGCCATGAAGTCTGCGGACGGATCGAAGGAGGTCAAGGCTGACCATTTCATCAACGGCCAGCGTTCAACTATGTTTGATGCTCTCTTCATCCCAGGGGGCGCGGAATCAATCAAGACGCTCAAGAAGATGGGCCTCGCGAGATTCTGGGTCAAGGAGGCTTTCGGCCACTTGAAGGCCATTGGTGCCGTTGGTGAGGGCATTGACCTTGTCCACGCCGCCCTGGCCGAGGTCGAGAACGTCAAGCTGGCTGGCTCCGGTGTGGGTACTGACGGCGTGGTCAACTGGTACGGTGTGGTCACTACTGCAAACACCCAGACTGGCAGCACCATCAAGGAAGCTGTCAAGATCGCCAAAGATACCAAAGACTTCGCCGGAGAGTTCTTCTGGGAGATCTCGCAGCATAGGAACTTTTTCAGAGAGTTGGATGGTTATGCGGAACAGGTGTCCATCTAAGTCTGTTCGTCAGACCCGCGCGTGTCTGGAGGATTGGTGATCATCGAAGGAACGTCGATCTGAAGCAGACCATAATGATGGACGAGGGCTTTGTAGTCCGGTCCGCTGGATGGGCGGAATGTGGCTCATTCTCAACGTGAGTTGATAACAACGAATGCTACCTAGTAATGTATGTACGTACCACTTTGATATGATCAGGTTGTGAAATTATGCCCTCTCTGCTACCTTGGTGAAAGTGTTGCTACTGCCAGCTCAGCAAGTCCACTGCAGGGTTGCTAAGCTCTGACTCCCAGATGGACTCTTTCAGGATTTCTTCCCCTATAGTTCTGTGCATAGAAATCCACTCACCTGCACACGTGACAATGAGAAGGAAAGACGGGAAAAGAAAGACCCCCGCTGCTTCCCCCTGGACTCGAGACACCCGAGTCACACGGTACATCGACATAACCGACAAAAAATACCTGTGCCCTGGTGTCGCGCTCATGTCGCGACGTTGTCCAAGGCTACCTTTTGGCTGAACGCAGCGGGAAGACAATCGACCCTAGGCCTAGGCCTAGGTCTGCGCCTGCGGTTGTTCTCGTCAGATTGTGTCACTCGTCGGCCTGCCTGCCGGGGTTGTCCTACGGGTGAGACTGCAAGTTACTAGGATGGGGACTGCGGGAACAGGAGCAGGAGCGAGAGCGGCAATGTTTGCGACCAGCAGCAGAGTGGCGAGAAAGCGACGGTGGTGTCTAGCTAGAGCCAGACCTACAGTGCGGAATCGTCGAGGATCACGTCCGCGGGGTGCCGGGCGGTCGGTTCGCACCCTCTTCTCTACCTTCCCTGCGAGGGCATGGCAAGCATGCATACAGAGTAAATCTCAAGATGTAAATGTGAGGATGTGAACGAACGTGGAGTCGCGTCGGGGGTCGATGGAGGCCTCGCCTGGTGATGTGTCAAGAAGCAAGGTGCCTCGGTCGGCTGCCTCGCTACAGGATCGACATGTCGCATCCTCGCATCCTCGCGTCCGCGTACGCTCGCGCGTCGTCGGGCTTTGGGCCAAGTATATCGACGGGGTACGAGTACAAATTTCTCGGGTTCACGACGGCGCTGAAAGCTATGGGCCGTCCTCTGGCGACGCGGCTAGGTTAGGCTAGGCACTGTTAGGTTTGTGCTCTGGCTTGGTGTCGAAGATCTTCCTCGCATCTGTGGATTGATTGTCTTTGAACGGTTCCACGGGAGTGTCTGTCTCTTGGGGCAAGGAATGTGGGCGTGAACCTTGAAATTGCCGGAACAGACTGGGTGGCTCACCCATCCATTCGTTCGTGCATGGTTCACTTGCCAGTATTCATTCGTCTGAGGCGCTGTAGCTGGAGGATCCCTCGCCACCGTCTTTTACTTTCGAACGTTGTCTGGTCGTCAGTCATCAGTCAAGAGCGCGAGGCCAAAACGTATGATGGACGACGCGAGATTTGACTAGAATGCCGAGCAAGTCTGGCACATTACTGGACCGAAACAGGTGATTTGCGGCTGGTTGGCAAGAAGCAACCTTGATCTGTGGGTGCCGAGCGGACGGGCCGGCTACGACTTGGGGTTGACGGCCGTCGATCATTCTTGCCTATTGCAGTTGACTGTCCCTGGAATTTCGAGGACTGGACGTTGCCACACGACGAGTATGGAATATGGAGTTGTGGAGTCTGTTGATGGAACCCACCGTGTACGTTATGCCGCGTTAGACTCTAGCACGCAAGGCTGGACATGTCACCCCGTGCATGCTTGGACCCCTGTGGTGGTTGGACGCTGAATGTGGGCGGCAAGCGGGCACAGGTCGCATCATACTGTGCCGCAGGGTGCCAGGCAAAGCCGAAAGCTGCCGTTGAGGCATCTGTTGACGTCGATAACCGGATATTACGTACGACGTAGACGCACCAGATGAACGTCCCACCAAATGGCGGAGCTGAGTCAGGGCATCTTCACAGGAGTACTCGTAGTTGACGACGCACGGGTCAGCAAGGGCAACCCAAGTGAGGTGATGCGAGGTCGACGGTTACTCTTCGAAGCCTTGGATACGAGCTCTCGGATGAAGCAAGCGAGCGAGCGACGAGCAAGCAAGGGTGCACAGGCGCACAGAATACCTGCTGTCGCTGGCACCATTTTTCCGAGAGTACGGAGTGTCTTGCCTGACAACCCTGCCTGACCTTGTGGCGAAAGTACACCCTGCTGTAATACGGAGTAAGGTTCCTGTCCGGAGCCTGCGTTCGGTCTAAGTTTAAGCGTCGAGTGGGAAACGGAATGCTGACTCGCGCGGCGCACGGAGACCCGCGTTATCATGGTTGAGCATCGAAAGCATTATGGACCCGTTGGAAGTCTGCCTGCGACAAGACTGACAGAAACAAGGTTGCATTAGAGTTTGGAAGCGGTGGTTGGGATCAGCAGGATGATGGTCCTCAGCGAGGGGCAAGCACACTTAGAAGGTGCAGGCATCAGCCCGCGGGAGAAAACTCTGCTTCGTATCATGTTGGACATGCTTTCTGCTGCAGCAGACGTGGCAATACAGTACAACTGGAGAAGGCGCGTGCTGAATGCGAGACACTTGGCTGCATAATCGGCTGCGTCCCGACGGAGTCTTTGCGGTGTCGGCACACCTGGTGGTGGTGGTAGTACTCGTAGTGGTGGCATTGTTATGCAGGCGAAGCATCAGCTCGTCGCAGGCGGTGCTCCAATTTCGCCTTCGGCGTCTTAATTTCTGAGCTGTGCGGTGAAATCGATCTTACACCGCAAGGGTCTCCTTCGCTCGCCGGACGGAGTTTGAGAGGGTACAGGACTGTGGACTCGTACATCAAGTCATGCGGCTGCTCGAGGGTGTTAGTGTAATGCGGCTGCGAAGTTGACGGGGAGATCAGCGGCCCTGCGTGAAGGATGCAGGATCTTTGGATAGAGAACCTGAATGTGCAAGGACTGGGTACGAGTATCCCCTTGCCGGGTCCGAGTGGGCGCGCGTGGCTGGCCCCCGTCAAATCTCTCTTTGCTTCAAATCCTCGCTGATCAATGGTCGGCTGGGTGGACAGGTGCTGAGCTTGGCGGTACGACACTCTGATCGGCGGACGGGAAGCGACCGTCATCACTCGGCCTGCAATGCTTCGAGGGGCTAGAACAGTCTCGACTGGGGAAGAGGGCTGCGCTGCGTCGCGTATCAGACTCGTAGGGAACCCCGGGAACCCCGGGAACCCTGGGAACCCCAGCGCATGCGAGCTAAGTCCCGAGGCGCATCCCCAACTGTCCTTGTTATCATTTGGTCATGCCTGTGACCGCCAACCGATCATCATCTGGCTGGACCTCGCAAGAGTTGTGATCTCGATATGCCGTAGACCGAATCGACCTGTCGAACCAATTTCCAAAACACAGACTCCACGCAATACGGGCACCACCTTGCCGGGAGGCCAAGTACATAATCTATCTGGTCCGAGACAATGGTCGCAAGAGAAGTCACAGATGTGCGCACTTGATCCGCGCTTAGCGCATGCGTAATAGGTGTTCACGATCGAGATGAGGCAGTTCTTGCATGCCCAGTTTCGGCGAAAGCAGAGGTGAGCGATCGTGCGCAGCACTGGTGATCGGTCAGTGCCTGGTACCAGGTTGCCGTTCTGCCCATTCCCGTAAGGGCATTTCTACAACGGGATGGATGTGCAACCCGTGGTACTGATTCAGGTTGGATAGAGATGCAGATGCAGAAGCCCACTGAGTGAGATCTTTAGGGATCCCGCTCGCCAGGTGGACAGGGCTTTGAGACTAAAGGGTGGCTTTGATTGGGCGCACTCGACGTCGCTCCAACGCAGGAGTCAGGATATGGCCGCGAGAGATCCGTTCGATGCCGTGCGTCGCACCCTGGCAAGGCCCACTCCTGGCACACAAGCGCCTCCACGCCGGGGCGATTGTGACGCCTCGAGCGACAGGGAGTCGGGTTTGGATGCTGCCTGCCCGAGCTACTACGAGCCTTCTCGTAAGCGAGCTAGTATTGAAGTTCAAGTTTGCCAAACCGTGAGATCAGAACAGGGGTCCGATGCCGATGTGATACTGGGCGGAGCCTGCCTCGTACTCTGCAACAGCTTTCATTTGTGGAATTGATTGATCAGAGTCCCACAGGAAGGTGCCTGGAGTTCTCTTCTCTCTGATAGTTTGATAAAGCTTCGACCGTGGAGGTTTGACCAATAATAGATTCGCTACTGAGCCGGTACAAAGTGCCACGCTGTCCCGTCAAAGTTACCTTGCACAAACATAGTAGTCGAAATGCCCAAAGCAGGACTGTTGCAAGCTGTTGTCGCTGATTGCAGGGACGGACTATGAGTACACTGGACACTTGCTAGCTTGAGCGGTTAGGTCCACGTCTCCTGACTTACCGCCACAGGGACGAGTACGACTCATAAAGATCAAGCGAAGGTGGTGATCCCTGTTGATGACGCCGGCAGAGATTATCAAAATGCTCTTCGCTTGATTGTCCGGTCCCGCTCGACGTTAACCACCCCTCTGAAAGACTCTTAGGATTGAAAATAGGCAGATATTCCAAGACGCTCTGGGCTGCACACAATCAAATCGGGGTCTGTGTACTATTCGCTTTGGTCGAAATCCAGGCTTCTACGTGCTGTTAGCGCTTGCCTTTAATCGATCCAACTCTCGTCAAAAGGACGTACTACATGTTATCACTGCTCTTGCGCGATTGGCTTGTGCTTTGCAGAGATGGACACATTTCCTGTGGTTAGTTTCGTGGCGAACGAGTATGGTGCCGGCTGCCCCTGTCAGATTTGGTCACTGCATCGGATCATTATCCAATTCATCATTGGAGTTTTTGGATGATCACGACGTGCCGCATGTGCGTTGTTTCTCGTCCAGCCCCAGGAGGCTGTTGGTCATGTGGCCTGAAGCTTAACCTTACACAGCAGTCGTGAGGCAAGTTGTCGTGGTCCCCGATCAAGTTTCATTGATGATCGTGGGCACGCTTCCAGCCAAGGCACTTCATCGGAATAGGATGCTATCGGGATCCTCACGTATTTGGAACTTGCCATGTAATTTGTAAGCGCGTGTCGACCCGGACTGACGGAAAGTCTCACTCAATCACCCTCAGTGTGAAAGCGCCGCAGGCGATGTTCAACCATTATCACACTGATCTACATGTGCAATGAAAAGCCCACACAACAGGAATCAATCACCAAGCACGGGCCTATTGTATCACTATCGTACCGCGTCGCGACGTAGACGGGTCGATTATTGACGGTATGCACTGAGACTAGATTCTTAGTTGATTCTTATTGCCCTAGGAGGGACTTCCGCATGCGCAATAGGCAACACAGCAAGGATCTGTGAAGCTCAAAAATGGACCAGTATTCCTGCAATTACGAGTGACAGGCTCGTACGGAGGACAAGATGAAAATTGGAATTCGAGACCGAGGTAACAGAGCAACGGGATTGTGGGGAGGGGAGAGGTCGGGTCGTTGCGGTCTACCATGACCAATTGTCGAAGCGTCGAACGAGGTGAGAAAAGAGGCCGCGTCGTCCGAGAATTGGTGGAGGGAGTTTTATCACCACACCAAACCATGGAAGTCGCAGCTGCTTAAGCGCGATTCGCTATCAGCTAGTGCATCCTGCATGAAAAGGCACTGTGAGACCTGACGCAGGCTGTTGTGCACTACCGCGAGATTTTGCACTCCAGGAATTCACCCCCTTGCGAAGCAAAGCTAGTGGCTTCCTGGAGCTTCGACGAGAAACTTGGCAAAGCCCGCGGTGACTCGGTGGTGCCTGCCACCCAATCAACCGGGGGCACTTAGACGGTCGGCTCGCAATATGCACGCCTGAAGCATGCCCATGCACGACCCATGCGGGTGTCGGCCGCCCACAGCCAGGGCACAGGGGCTTTTCCTGGCGCTTCCTTTCTCCTCTCTGGTGCCTCCGCATCTTTGCCCTTGCAAGGGTCGGATTTGCACGATCCACGCACGCGCTCCAGTGTCAACCGTGGCTTGCTTTTGCTGGTGGCTGCCATCATTCTGCGTCTCCATCGACTCCATCCAGCGCCAAACGCACTTCCCTCCAGCCGACCGGGTAGGCTCCCTTCATTGGCAGCTTCCGCGTCACTCGGCCTTGTCTTTTGTGGCGTGAAGAATCTCTCCCGTCAACTCCGTACTACTAAGCTTCGTCTTCTCATCCCTCCTACTGAACGTTCCTTGACGGTAGTACACATTTTGAAAAGCCCTCGATAAATATCCGGTACTCGTACCGAGTACTCGTAGATTGGGAAACCCTAGGCTTGCCTGCCGGATTTAGCTATGTCAAGCAAGGTTCGATCCTTTACATCACCGACAGGATTGCAATCCCCTGACCCTTGACGTGCCTCATCCCTGACAGTTTTGGCCCATTTGATTCTCCGGGTCCACTCCACATGGCAAGCCTCAGCCGTTGCGTTTGACTTGCTCCCCATTCCCGTTTCGTACGGCCCACATTCCTAGCCCTGCCGCTTCCAGCGTCTCGTGCTCTCTTTTACTTTTGCCCTCCACTCCTCCTAGTGATAACTTTTCGAGTGGCGCCTAGTAACCCACCATACCGCTTCCAGAGTGCTATTAATGTGAAGGAACAATCTAACTCGTCTCAACTCTCGAGCCACGAAATTCTTTGGGGACATCCTCTCGATCTCCGAGATCCTGACGAGCGGAGTACTCGTACAAACACTGGGTACGGACACGGCGGCGCCTCGCTTGTACTGGCACCGTTGCACTCGTATTGCGACGGGGTTCCTCCTGTCTTGATCCGTTCGAGGTACGGACACAATCCTGCGCGGCGAGGGATTGAGAGCACTGTCACGGCCTCGCCCGTATGATACTCGTACAAACCATGCCCAAGCCTCACACTAGCCTGACGCAACACTCAAAAATCGAGAAATGCAACCGCGTCATCCCGTGTCCGCCGCCGATATTCGCCTTGCATGTCGGTCCTGACCTAGTCCAGGGTGTCTCTGCATCATCCCATCTCTTCCTCTTCGCCTCTAGCGTGCTCCTCCACTCCGGTGTCTGACCATGTTCGGCTGAGCCACTTCTCGCGGCTCGGATTGTTCGCATGCTCCATGATCGGCGGGCCTTGGGCGTCGGTAAACGTGCGTTCTTGGGTCGCCTGGGGCTGACAAAATAGCCTCCCTGAGCCCATGCGCTTTCGATCGCCCTTGACTTGATTCTGACATCCGCATCTGGCCTGTGGGCCGCTTTGCGACTCTGACAGTGCCAGCGAGAGCCCTCGTTCCACCAGGTCCAGCCAGCTTTGAATTCATTTCCCTATCCACTGAGTCATGGTCCGCCTGGCACACTTCGCACAACGCCACTCGCTCCCTCGTGTCTCTCGTGTCCCTCGACTCGACCCAGCAGACGCTTTGGGTTCGGAATCCAGCTGGGCTACTCCGCACGCCTGGCTGTTTCTTGCGCCCTAGTCGATCCGTTTGCCATGAGGCCTCTACGGAAATATGCGTCCCCGTTGCTGGCCGCAACTTCGCTAGTGACGGGACCCTTTTGAAAGTTGGCCCTGGTGTCCACACGTATACGCTACCGCCGCCGCCCTTTTGCTTGACGCACCTCGCCAGCGCGCTCACCCCTTCTTCCCAACTGGCGAAATCACCGAAACCGGCCAATTATATCGCCTGGAGGTCGTGGATGTTCTGACTATCAATGCTCGTCATGCTTTTGACTTTGCACTTCACCTTCCTCACCCCTGTGCTGGGTCGGGCTGCTCCACCGTTGCTCTTTGCACTGTTTGTGTTCACTAACTCTGACCAACTGCTGCCGGGCTTGACAGATGTGCCAATTTAATCTCGCCTGTTCCCCTTGGGACATCATCCACTACGAGCTCGGGTCTTACAATTATTCGTCCACCCTTGTTTGGGGAATAGATATGGGCTCGCAACTCCCACCCCATACTCCGACCTCTATCAACCCGCAAACAATCCCTTCACCATGGCCGCCTTCCAGCAATGGAGTTACCCTCCTCCAGACATGACCTACAATTCTGGCGTCTCTGCAAACGATACGTCTTATTTCGCCCGCCCCACCAAAATCGTCAAACCTAATAGCCGGAATAGCAGCCCGCGGAATCTGGGCCGGAGGAAAACCACGACTGCCGCTCCGTCATCAAGAACAAGATCTGTTGTCGACCATCTTCGCTCAGACCCTCAATGGCAGAATGCAACAATGGTACGATCCCGGCCGGTTAGTTGGCATCCAGACTATTTCGAGGCATCGAACTTCAATCTCAGTCCGACTGTCAATGGGGGGGACTCGTCGTGTTGGGGCTTCTCGACGGCTCAAGTCAATGGACTTATCACACCGGTTGCCTATCCTCAGATGAACGAGCCCCAGATCCAGGAACTCTTCACACCTCTCGACGATCTGCGGGGCCAAGACGCGAGCCTTTCGTTTGAAGGCCAAGAATATTGTCCACAGACATGGCCGAGTCATTGCAAACCCGATGCATACTCTCTTCCTTCTTATGCACATCCACCTTCAATGCAACCATCATGGCATGTCAATCAGATATTGATGGACCCAAATGTCCAAACAGCACCATCCTCTCCGGATTGCCTGCCACTGCAGAACATCAGGCTTGACACCCTAACGCTTGGAAACATCAACACAAAGTCAAAGGATAGCTCGGAGGAATTGGTTGCCATGGGTCTGTATGACTCTCCCGCCGAAGTCCAATCATCGTCCCTTCTGTTCGGTGGATTTTCAGGTTCAGGGAGGAAGGGGCTGAAATTGGAGGAATCCTTTGAGCCAACAGAGCAGGACGGCGACGACGAGGAGGAGGGCGAGGAGGGCGAGGATGAGGGAGAAGAAGACGGCGTCGACCAGACTGATGACACTCAGCAAGAAATTAAGCAGGAAGAAGCCGACCAGAAGTGGCATATTCCTGCTGCCACTCAGTACGACTCCCAATCCATTGCGAGCCATTTGACGTATGGCCTCGAACCACGGCCAGAGCCTCTAGCCTCCCAGTATTTGGCGACCCTGAGGCAGATGAACAGCGCATACTATCCATCAGATTATACCCAAGATACTGGTTATGGGTGGATCTGAGGCACGATTGACGAGCATAACGACCAGCGAATTTCTTGTACATGTCTGGCACCGACAGCAGTGTCCATGACTTGTTCTTTGGAGCGATGATACCCCCTTTGTGACGGCCCTCAGAAGCTCGTTGGACATCCCAGCTAGATTAGAACAAAATTCAAACCGATGTATTATTGTCACTTGCTTCCTGCTTCGTACATGTGACCTCGTACTTCCTCAGCCGCCCTGGAACATAGAAATCTGGTTCTCGGGGCAGGTTCTAGACTTTCGTACACGGCGTCCCCTGCGCCTGCAGAGCAGGTTTGTGGAGGGATGTACTTGATTGCGGGCCAATCGCTGAAGTGGTTGCAATCCCCCCACCTTAGCCCCCACCTCGAACCCCCCCCGTCATTTCCCCATTCGACACAGCCGCCCGTGCACCTGGCCTGTGCGCTCTCACCGCGACGAAACTCGGATCTGGAGATTCGTCCCCAGCAGCCAAAACAGAAAGCAGATCTCTACGAGTACTGGGCAACAGTGTCCACGCAAGACTCCGTACTGTCCTGCGAGATCAACAGCGATACGTAACGAAGGGAGCAACCATCGAGGGCCGGCTCCCTACGCGGAGTCGTCATCTCAAATTTTCAGTTTCGGCCCCGAGCATTCCTCGTTGCGTCTTTCCCCTTGGTCTAGTTCCGGTGATATATCCGACGAAGAGCGGCCAGCTCCTAGCGCAGTCTTTACCAAACCACCGTTCCTTGCTAGGGTCACCTTCAGAACCATGGTTTTGCAATTTCCACCATGGAGACACCAGTCTTACCTTGCCTTGGTCCGAGACTGGTTCTTCCCCAACCACACGAAACAGGATGTGTTTTCCGCGACAGGATCAGATTCACCACACGACATGAGACAGCGGGCCATTGACAAGGTCAATCTTTGGATGTTCAAAGCTGGACAGCTTCCCCCGGCCATGGTAGCTACTGCAAGCCTGACCGAGGCCTTACTGCACGATAAAGCGAGAAGAAATTCATCAGCTACAATCATTTCCGAGTCGGCAATGCAGAGCATCTACGCTATGGCTTTCGCGAGGTTTGTCAACGCATTCGTCGATCGTGACGTTGCTCGCTCACATGCCGCCGGGATGGCCAAAGAGGACAGCGCAGCTGAAAGCGACGAGGAGGTGGCAGCCGTTTCGGCTAGCGCTGGCAAAGGCGAGAACTCCATGTACGCTCACGCAGCTACGATTGGCATGCCGCAAAGATTTGTTGATATCCGACATCAAGTCACGCACGGTAACATCCCCAGTGTGACGCTTTTGAAGAAGATGACGGAGCAAGCTTTGGAATGGTTGTGGGAGAGATGGTGGGTAAAGCATGCATCCGGAAACCCTGGGCTGGCGTTGAGCGAGCTGGAAGAGAGATCACGCGTCTCAAGGCAGGCCAGAGAATTGGCCAAGGGCACCTCCACTCTGCCATCTGAGGATGAGCCCAGCGAGGGCACAAGTCATGATATATTAATGGAAGGAGCATCGGATGCAGCGTCCCTCCTCCCGGCTAGCGCCACCTCGCGCAAACGTAAATCTACTTCACTAGAAGACAATAACAACTGAATTTGGCATTGACAACCAACGGCCTCTGTTTGCCTGTTGGCAGTCTACTCTACGGCTTGCACGACGGCGACCTTGTGGTATGGTGCCAAGGCTGCTCAGAATGGCCGCAATTGGAAGCGATGTCATCTCGGCGTTTGCCTCTTAAACCATTGCGCTGTTTGTTCGTCATCTCAAAGCAGCCTGTTCTTGACTGAAGAACGTGATAGAACCGAAGCACCCATCGGAAATAGCTACGGGGGCCACGAAGCCATCTCTCCCTCTCCCTCTCCCTCCCCCTCCCTGAATTGGTACCCATGGGAGAAACTCCTTCACCCACTTTCCGAATAGCGAACGTCCCCTCAAAAGCTCCCTGCTCGCGTCCTTCGGATCGACATGAGCAACCTCCCGGCTAGGGCAAACGAAAGCCCATCCTACGACTTTGGCTCTCACACGCAGACCACCTCGTATCCTACGCAGACCAAGATCATATCTACCTTTGCCTTGCTAGTATTGGGATATTATGCTTTATCCTTGTTCGACGCCTGGCCGTCCACGATCAAGCGATCCATCTACGAATCGATCCTATACATCACCCCGTCTCCTCTGATTTACGCCATGCAATATGGCTTGGTCCGTCTGGGGCACCTTAGTCCGGAAGAAGCAAAATTCAAACCGGCCAACTTCGGAGACATGCTTGCAAAACAAGAGGCCGTGCGGAGGATATTTGGACAGCCACAATTACCCTTGGCACTGCAGAAGGTTAGGAGCTTGTCAGGTCCTTTGATGTCCTTGGGTAGTGACATTGGGCCTCCCGGTCTGGGAAACTGGGACAACTCCTGCTATCAGAACAGTGTCCTCCAAGGGTTCGCCTCTCTGCCAGCATTTTTCGAGTACCTGGTGGAGAGTGAGAGGTTGTGCGACATATACGACATACCGGCGCCGACACATCGGGCACTGGTGGCTTTTCTTGAGCAACTGGCGGGTTCGAGTTGTCGGGCGACCGTCCTTTGGACACCCAGAGTCCTGAAATCGATGGACAGTTGGCAACAACAGGATGCGCAAGAATATTTCTCGCGGGTCCTTGACGCGGTTGAAAAGGAGGCTAAACAGTATTCAAAGCGCATGAGACGTCCTACCACCGCTGGCCTGGAGTGTCTGAGCACAGTGGAAACATCCGACGCCCCCAGAGTCGTCTTGGAAGAGCATATCGCGACACAGCAAGAGTCCAATGTCGGTCGCCCCAATTCGCCATCACCCCTGCCACGCTACGAGTTGCGCAATCCCATCGAAGGCATGACCGCACAGTGCCTCGTATGCGAGACTTGCGGCTTCACCGAAGGTCTTTCTCTCACTCAGTTCAATTGTCTGACATTGAACCTCGGACTGCAAGGTGAGAGCAATGTCAAGACCTTGCTCGACGAATACACTACACCAGAGAGCATCGAGGGAGTCGAATGTGAGAACTGTACAAGACTGGCGCGAGCTGAGAGGGCCGCCAAATCCACAGATGCCAATAACAACAACAAGGCCGAGGCATCGAGCGACGAGGTTGAAAAAGAAATCCGGTCCGTGTTGCGCACCAAAGCAAAACAAGTCACAATCGGACGTTTACCCAAGGACCTGGTTTTGCACATCAACCGAAGCATTTTCGATAACTACGGGAATCAATTGAAGAATACAGCACCGGTCAGCTTTCCGGCAAGATTGGACTTTTTGAGTAGATGGTGTGCTCCACTTGACGAGGGAGATAATACTGTCGAGGCCGTTTACGAGCTGAAATGCGTTGTCACGCATTATGGCAGCCACCATGATGGCCACTACATTGCACTCGGAAAGCGAGATAAGGACTGGTTTTCCTTCAACGACGAGAGAGTGACCAAGATCTCTGAGGACGAAGTGCTGGCTCGTGGGAATGCTTTCATGCTGTTTTACGAAGCCACGTCCTCCTTGCCTCCGACAAGACCACAAAGGGAGGCCGCAGTCCAAGGCGCAGCGCCTCCCATCAGAACGGAGCTTGACATGGAGGAGATTGAGGCTGGGTTTCCGCAGAGCCGCCCCGAGCCAGCCCAGGACCCGTCGAACGCATCGCAGGATATAATGAGCAAAGCGTCCGACGATGATGTTCTTGGGTCAGCCTCTGAAATTGATCTATCCAGCGAGTTTTCGCGAGACACGACATCTGCATCGTCTGAGAGCAGCTCGCCTGCTAAGGCTCCGGCCGAAGAACAGGAGAAGCAGAACGAGTTGGTATTCCCTGCCATGAAGACGGCGACTGACGTACCGGATCATGTCCAAGACTCGCATGCCAGAGGATCAACGGTTGTATCAGTACTTTGAATTGGGGTGGCCGTTACGAACTTATGATTATGACCAAGAACAAACAGCGTGATGATACCCAATGAGCGAAGAATTTGATTGTTGTATATAGATAGGACAAGCTTCTCGAATAGCATCTGGGCTTCGGTGTCCTTTTCCGGCCTCGATCGGCTTGGAAGATGGTTCTCGCCCACTGATCACACCACTAGAGAGACTCGGCCTCATATCGATGCTGATGTGTTGTCCAGAAATGGATTGTTAGTCAGTAAAGATCTCTGGAGTGATTTACATAAGCAAACACCCGCGGGCCACCGACGCCATGCACTGTGCGACTCTTTCGTCATTGGACACAGTTCATGATGAATATTCCTTTCAGACGGAGCCCGGTACGAGCAGTGCGTGCGAGTTCAGATTGGAGCAACATTGCACCGGCGCTGTGCTAGATTGATCATGGCATCCTGACCGAGACATCTGTCCCTCTTTCCTCATCCTAGACACGACAATGTCGGACTCGAATGTTGCCCCTCACTTGAGCCACAGCATTGGCGACCGCCTGCCCGATGATGTATGTGCCAGCACGAATTCAAGGACCACAGACTAACGCGGATCACTCTGGCAGTTTCACCATAGCGGCTCGAGTAGTGAAGACGAATACAATAGAAAGATAGAGGTGAGTTCCCCCAGCCGCCATCCGGACCTCGAGTGGCTGATGCTTTCCCTTCACAGGTTGTCTTCGACACCGAAGGAGTGCGCCGTCGCAAGTCGTCAACCGTCCTCCTCGAGACCCCCACAGTCGAAAGGCCCAAGAGAATCACGCCTGGACGGTCAATGTCACAATGTCTGGTGCACAAACTCGTCGAGAAGAGCTCCCTCGGCCAACAACCCAAAGTCGAGTCCCAACTGGAACAGATCGATGAGGTCGAGTCGGAGTTCAAGTCCGACCAGAACGACTGGGACTCGACCAAAGATCTGGTCCGCACGACCCAATCTCGCCTGCTCACGAAGAAGCAACTGAGTGATATGGCTATCAGTGTACGCACCCTTGCAAAGAGACTGGGCAATCTGAAGGTCAAGCTGAAAGTGCGGGCCATTTTCCTGCTCACAAAGATATATGACAAAACGTTGATCGTCAAGACGAGGGAGGTGACGAGATGGCTGTTATCGAAGGACCGATCTGTGCCCTACATCGTCTACGTCGAGGACAATCTGAAGGATAACCCAGCCTTCGATGCCGAAGGTCTTATTGCCGAAGATCCTAGCGTTGGAGACCGGCTCAAGTACTGGAACACGGAGCTGGCCCGGCGACATCCTCACACGTTCGATTTTGTCGTTACCCTCGGCGGCGACGGGACCGTTCTTTACGCCAGCTGGCTGTTTCAGCGGGTGGTACCACCCGTCCTGTCCTTCGCCCTGGGCTCTTTGGGCTTTCTCACGAAATTCGACTTCGAAAACTATCAGCACATTCTCTCGCAAGCGCTCAAAGACGGCGTAACGATCAGTCTACGACTACGCTTCGAAGGCACGGTGATGCGATCCCACCGACGGGACGACGACGCCGAGCGCCGAGACATCGTCGAAGAGCTGATCGGCGAGGAGGCTGATGATCGAAACACGCACAGGCCAGACCGAACGTTTGAGATCCTCAATGATATCGTCGTCGACAGGGGACCTAATCCGACCATGTCCACCATTGAGCTCTTTGGAGATGAAGAACACTTGACAACGGTGCAAGCGGACGGAATTTGTGTGGCTACTCCCACCGGGTCGACTGCATACAATCTTGCTGCTGGTGGGTCACTGTGTCACCCGGAGAATCCGGTCATCCTCGTGACGGCTATCTGTGCACATACGCTTTCATTCCGCCCCATCATTCTCCCGGACACCATTGTCCTTCGATTGGGAGTTCCGTATGATGCAAGGTCGCATTCCTGGGCAAGCTTCGACGGGAGAGAAAGGCAAGTCCCAAATCCAAATACCCGGTTTGCGGAAGGGGACGGAAACTGACAGGAACGCAGAATCGAACTCTTCCCGGGTGACTATGTAACAATCTCCGCCTCCAGATATCCCTTCGCCAACGTCATGCCCCCGGGCCGTCGAAGTGAAGATTGGGTCAACAGTATATCCAGAACCTTACAGTGGAACTCTAGACAGCGACAGAAGGCGTACCACGAATGGGAGGCACAGCTAGCACAGACTGATCGGCTGATAAACAAGAAAGAAGCGGATTTACAGGTGAACGCGACATAGACGGGGGACTCGGTGCGCAGAGACAGATCCAATGATTGGCACGTGTCGTTGAGACCACGTAAACATCTATGGCAGCAGTGTTGGAACCGGTCAAGAATGTCGGTCAGAGTGAATCTATCAAGGGGAGGTCAGCAACAGTAGCCAGCTTCAACAACATACCTGAACACTACCCGGCTGCCAACTCCAAGCCGCACTTCGGATCGCCCCAGCTGGGACCGTAGTCATGCATGTGTCAGACTTGCGTGACAGTTGCGATCCCACAACTCGAGAAGCCGCAAGGCACCCCTCTCCAGCTCTTGTTAACTGCCCTATTACACTACCACGTCAACGCGTCTATTGCAGGACAGGCATTCTCAAAGCAGAAGATGCACTATACCGGGATATGTGGTGCTGACAACTGAGCTAGCCCGGTCAGTCTTTAGTTGAACATGAGATCTGAGATATGATCCTTCTACAGTGACTTGCGAACATTGTTGCTTTTTTCGTCGAGCAGTTTTCCGACGCAGCTCCCGACCCGTCCACCCACCCACCCACCTACGTACGTACGTACCTGAACGCCGTGCTGGTCGTGCTGGTCGTGATGATTCGCTACGCTACGCTACCTTTGGACCTACAGTACGTCGCGCTGTCCGATATGGACTTGGCTCGTGGCCATCGACCCATGGACAACGCGTGACGATTAATTACACTACACTGGCGATAAAGAGAGGGGAACGCGGCTGTCTGTCCGACGTGCGCAAAGCCATCCCGGAGCTTCGAGACTGGAAGTACAGTACTAGTGAATTTGGAAGCCCCTGGGTCAAATGTTCTTATACTTAGCGGGATCATGTTTCTGTTTCAACTCCGGGCACATTCAACATACTACCGAGTACTCAGCTTTCAATGCAGGAAGGTGGAGCGAAGAGACTAACCTTCCCCGCAGAAATTTCTCGGAAAACCTTCCTCTGTCGTTTATGGGCACTCACAGTACTCCGTATCGTACAGTACCGTCGATGAGTGCTCCGTCGTGTCCGCCCCTCCAGGCCATTCTCACCGACGTTCACTTCTTTTTCAGTAAGACACAATGTCACCAAGATGATATAGAGCTTAATACTCACTATCCTTCCCGTTGTAAGGATCCATGGCCGCCATTCCCTCCTCCCTGACAAACTATCCCCCCAGTCACACCTCCTCCCCGTCCAGACATCTCTCCCAATACTCCGCCTCGTCCTCGGCCACCACAATCCTCCCTGATCGAGGTGATCGCCCTGCCTCAGGCACACCCACCTCCATAACCTCGACCTCCACGCTGCGCTACCCCTCGACCCGCAAGACAATCTATGACCGCAACCTCAACCGCTCCCGCAATGCCGAATTGTCCAGATCCAGCTTCGCGTTCCTGTTTATGGAGATGGTCTCTTATGCACACAAGAGAGTCAAGGGCATTCAGGACTTCGAGAAAAGACTGAACGAGCAGGGATATCCCTTGGGTGTCAAGTTGTTGGATCTACTGCTGTACAGGGCAAGTCCGATGGGCGGCTCGAGCACCAGTGGAGGAGGGAGCAGTGGGAGCGGAAGAGCGGATTCAAATCGACCATTGAGGTTGTTGCCGTTGTTGAACCTGCTGACGACGAAACTGTATCCGTTGCTGTTCTCGCGGCCGGCGGACAGTCTGGAGCAAAGCACGACGAATCCCGGCGAGTATATGATCATTGACAACACGCCGATGACGAATCAATATATCTCTGTTCCCAAGGAGATGAACCAATTGTCGGTGGCGGCGTATATTGCTGGGATCATCGAGGGGGTTTGTGATTCCGCGGGCTTTGCTTGCAAGGCGAGTGCGCATAATACCAGCACGGACGTATGGCCTAATCGAACCGTGTTTCTCATCAAATTCGAGGAATCCGTGCTCGAGAGGGAGAGGGAGTTGGAGAGACAGGGCGTTAAGTGAGACGCAGGCCCGAGAGAATGAGAAGATGGACTTATCGAACGGTCTACTGAGCACCATAAACGGAACAATAGAATGGCGACACTGCGAGCCGATGATGGTATCCAGCATGGACGCCGCTGCGAAAACGCACACACGAGCGACGACTCAGACGACGAGGTACACCAACCGCCTGGAGCACGAAGGAGAACATACACATGGACTACCATATCAGATCAGGCATGTCAGTCTTGTATCCTAGCTCGATGGTACATGTAGCTGTCCCCTCGGCAGCTCGGCGCCGAATATCGAGAGCCTCTGCGCGCAGTGCAGAAGGGCATTTTCCCTCTCGACACTGCGCCATCAGCTGCACCGTTCAGACTCAGCGCGTCTATTCTCCCCTACTTTCGCAAATGGTGCGCCTTCAGGTATCCGGGCACATAACCCCGTTCAGGATCGACTCGGAGGGAGAGACCGGCGAAACGTCAAGCTTCACCTATGCGGTCCCCACAACTAGAGCAGCGGCGGCAAGTGGTACGGGACCTGGCTTGGGCATTGGACAAGGTCGGATGGGTCTAATTACAGGGCCGAGCATCCATCCAGGGAAATCCTTTTTTATGCACCTCCATAAGGCTGGGTTGTATGCGTCGCTCGGCAGATCGGATCGAGTTCTGTACGTTGCTGTCCAAGGCGGGTCAGCATCATGCCACCAAGATTAGAGAAGGGGCTTTCGCTCACGGATGAATATATGCCAGATGCAAGCCGACGAAACTTTTGTCTCGGGGCGTGAAACGTCGTTACTAGCTGGCCTTGTTCATTCAATTGGGGGAGCTACGCAGATGAGGTTCCTTCCTCACTTCCAGTACTCTAGCCTGAATCATCTAGTAAGACAGAGTAGTTGGAGAGGATGTGCCATGGGTCAACCCCATTGCGTCGGCAAAGAGAGCCCGGCCTACAGTAGTATAGTAAAGTTCATTCCACAGTGTCCGTCAATATCGCGCCTCTCCAGGGATGGACGGCACTTCGGACCTTAACAGAGACAGACCCTTACTGCGCAT
>JADWQD010000005.1:347542-388474 GCA_016110215.1 Capronia americana | reverse complement strand
GTGACTCTGGTCGTCCTTACCACAGATCCCCCCTCATTCCTCGGGTCCACGGACCGTGAACTTGAACTCATCCCCCCTGTCGAGGTAGACGACTTTGTCCGAGAGGTTGGCGTTCGTGATTGCGGTGCGGAAGTCGGAGAGCGGGGAGAGGAAAGCGTCGTAGTCGCTGTGCGGGATGAATGGATGGGTCAGTCAGTCAGTGTTGGTGCGGGAATCATGATGTGAGGTGAAGTGGCCTCGAAATCAAGTAACGACTTTGCTTGGGCTAAGAGAAAAGGGATCAAGTGGGAGAAAGAAGGTCAGGCACGTAACATGCATAATATACAGGTGTAGGTCCGTGTTTCACCTTCGATGGGCGTGGGAGGAGGGGCGGTGCGAGAACAAGAACAAGCACGCAAGCACGAACAACAGGCTCGTTGCTTCTTTCTCTCGCAAGGATTCACTGACTTGCTCCACTCACTATCTCATGAGGAGAGGATCAAATACTGTACCATATGCCCGAGATGTGTCTCCGGGAGAGGGATGGGGCCTCTCTATGCTAGCCTGTGGTACGCCAGGATGTAGAACATGCTGCTGTGCTCGGCCGGTCATGTTTCCACAGGGCAGAAATAGGTTTGTGGGCAATTGTGCAAGCAAGGGCACCGAAATCACAGAATTCATCTGGGCGAGCAGAACGAAGCAAGCGAAGCAAGCGACAGGCACACTCACTCGTAATGGATCGGGATCGTAACCTCTGGCCTGACAAGCTGCACAAGCTTCAATCCCTGCTCCGCATCCATCGTCACCATCAGCAGCGGCAAATGCGGACCCGGGACCGTCGTTCCTCCCAAATGCACGAGCATCAAGTCAATCGGCTTGCCTGCGTGGGTGTACAGTTCCGGGATTTTCTCCAGTTCGTGCACGTACAGCGTGTCCCCGGAGATATAGATGCGGTAACCACAGTGGAATGCGCCGGGGTCCCCGCCGGATGCGTCGACGGTATAGCCCAGTTCAAGCATCCAGCCGTTCGTCGGCGGCACGGCTCCCAGGATATCGTTTGCTTTCGCGAGAAGTCCATCGCCGACGTGTTTGCCCGGCATTCCCGTCACGTGTAAGCGCGGGAGACGCCCTGGTGGTGGAGGGGACGGACGGGCCACGTCGACGAACATGTCCTCCCAGGCGTCGAGGGCGTGGACGGACGTGAATGCTTCGCCGGCCGGTTTGTGGGCGAGGTGCTCGTGGGCGTGGGGCGTGGTGATGATGGGCAGGTCGCGGCGCAATTCACCCTCGACTTTTTGGTCGAAGTGGTCAGCGTGGTAGTGCGAGAGGAGCACCAGGTCGATGGGCGGGAGGTCTTCCAGGTCTACGGCTGGGTTTGTCCTACGCGTGGCGGTTACGCCCGGGCCAAGGTGAACGTGATCGCCGGCGTGCAGGAAGTTGGGATCGGTCATTAGGCGGAGTCCTTCCCATTCGAGGATCGTTGTGGCCGTGCCGACGAAGAAGAGCGAGGCGTTGGAATCATCTGTTATTGATGAGCTTCGTTGTGGGTAAGTCTGGCTTGATTTGGGCGAGGGAAGTCGATGTTTCAGACTTGCCCCCTGCTTGTCCTCTCGGAGGGGGGACTGTTTTTTCGAAGGGTCGATGGTGATGCTTGGTGTGCTGGCCGCCATATTGTTGCTTCACGCAATGGCAATGTGGGCAGAACTGCTGAACCAATTCTTACCGTCCTGTGAAGCGACTATGAATAGATCGCCGAAGCGGTAGATGGCGTGTTGGAAGTATTTAGGATGACGCTTGAATGACGACATGCACAGGAAATCGAATCCGGGCTGCACAATGAGTTCGGACAGCTGAGAGAGGTGGGCAAATGTGCATTCCCAAAAGGGAGGTCGGAAAACTGCTTCATCAAGGAGCGCAGGGAGTTGCTCGGAAAGATAGACGCAATCCGCAGGAAATAGCGCAGCGAGCACGATTCAGAATGTTGGTCTATCTTCCGGAATATGGATCGGGACAAACCCAGACTTGACGTCTGCGGCCCCTTCCAGTGTTGGCGAACGGTGCCGCTCTCGTAGCATCGTTGTGACTTGAAATAGTCAGTTGGCGTGTCATGGGAGAAGTAAGCATCTGCCACATTCAGGTTCTGATTCGAATGTCAAAGGGGTCTTGTCCTCAGGTCGATAGCTTTTCGAGTGATAGATTCGGGCAAGTAACGAGAGATAGGAAGAAGGCATATCATCGAGGACAGACCATCCAATGTTTGTCTACTGGGTGCTATCGCGGACACATTGTCCGCGTCGATTGCAAAGGGACTGGCAATTTTAGGATGAACAAAGACCAGGAAGACAGCAAAGACGGCGGATCACAGAGCTTGGAGCCAGATTGAGCAACATCAGGCTTCCAAGTTTCCGCTCTCCGCTCCTCTTACCGTTGCTCATTCGCGCCCGAGGAGAGATTATCCCATGCATGTTTGAGGTTATCATCTTTCAAGTGAATCTTGCTCTCAGATCAGTGGACTCCGGACGACAACAAGCACAGCAATTCAAGTGCGTACGTGTTGGATTTCGACGCGGGTAGTCGAGTTTTCTGAACGAGGCTGGGACTGCAGCATGCTTTCTCACACATCAATCTCTCAGTGCTACACCGAGACGGTTCAACCTGCGTTGCCAGTAGGGCTGGAGGCACATGATCGATCGATAAAGATAGTCGGCCGTCCTCTTCGGTGTATGTGAATTTGGTCCAGAAGTCGAGGGGATTGGCTCGTACTCCGGGATAGGCGAATAGAAAAAAACCGTCAACCCCCTGATCGAAGGTTTGTCCAAGGTCAAATCGACACAACTGATGATTGCGTCAATCGCTGAACTGGAAGAACTCCGGAATTAGTGCAGCAAACGCGACTGACTGGAGTGCATTGAGACAGCAGGTCGAAGGAGAGAAGACAGAGTGATCGGCCGGCAACCGACGGCCTGTGTTCATACTGATATTGAACCCGAGTTTTCTGCCTGGGCGTTGAAGTGAACAAATTCTACGTCACCCAGAGTGGGGTATATCAGAGCACCAGCCTGCCGACGACAACAGGAGATGATCCTGCATCGAGCCTACCATCCAGGACCTGAGCTGTTGGAGGGTTGCATCGTCGATGGTGACGGAGTTCAATCGCGGACCATGAGCTTTCGGCGCAATCTCTTGCCGGTCTGGGGTATCACTCGGGCTGTGGACTTCTGGTGAACCGCACACACTGCCGCGCTTGCAGACGAGAAAGGTCGTTGTGGAGAGCAGGATGGCCGATGGTGATGCTTGTAGACCTTTTACCTTCGCGACTGGTACACATAAATGGTCCCCATCAATGTTCATTTTTCTGGCCGTTTGTCCGCCTGCCCTTGATGGCATCAGGCGGTGATTGGATGCATGGACCGCTGGGTTAGCGCCGACAGAACATTCCGAGGTGGTGCGTAGTTGACATCGATGGAATTGGGAAGCCCTCAGTACGCGTAAGATTCAGGAGCTCGTCTCAACCGGGCATCGTTCTAGTCGTCGTGGGGCGACGGGTTGCTGAACACCGCTCACGGGGCCATTGGCAAATGGAGAGCTTCTCAGTACTCCATAAATCCGCATGAGGGATTACATTCGACAACGCTGTCCGCGGGCCATTTGGGAGGCCAAGAGAGCGCCATACTTGATCCTCGTAGCCGCGTTGTATCGTTCACCGGTCTGTGTGTAGGTCAAATTCGGGATTTGAAAAAAGGAAGCAAGTGTGGAAGCCTGAGCTGCAGTGGCGACGGATGATCCGGACGATCTGACACACTCATGTTGCAAGTCGCAAACGGCCGAGTCAAAGGCGACGTGTAGGGATCATCAAGAGCATTGACTCGATGGCATCTGGAATGCGGAAGTTGCCCGAGTAGTACTGTAAGGGCGTTTGAATTTGAGGCCGGAAAAACAGATACGAGATATCGGCCAGCGTGCAGGTCAAGAGGGATGCCCCAATGGAGCAATGACAGGCGTCAAGTTGCCCAGCGGAGCAGCCCGTGATTGGCGGCAAGATGAGGGTGAAGGAGGTTACACTAGACCGAAGGCTCGTTCGAAGCTCGTTTGGCCATGGGAAGCTGAATGTTCTCGACGCGACATCCAGGGCGCGGAAGTGCGGTGCAGAACTGGGTCGGAGAGGAGCTTTACGGAGTACGGAGTAGTGAGGCAGGAATGGCGCAACGCCAGAATGAGCCTAACCTGGCACCATCTGGCGCAGGAGAACAATCCCCAGGGGGACATTGAGAATGCATTTACAGGGATCGTGCAGAGCTGTGGAACGACAAGGTGAAATGACTCAGGTGTGTCCGATTGTGAACTGAGCCTGAGAATTAAGTTCGAAGCAAATACCAGGTAGAGGCAAAGACAATCCAAGAGTCGACAGCCGGTTAATGGCTGGTGGACGTGCTGGATCGTGCTGGTTGTTTGGCGGCAAATGAAACCATATTTCGCCGTGCATAATTGCTGCAATCAGGCATTTGTCCGCAAACACGAACCGGCGACGCGCAACGCAAACAAGTGGTGGCAGGAAGGACGGCCAGTCCGACCGGCGATGTGGTGAAGCTGCTACAGTACTACTGTGTTGTCTGCCTCGAGGCGCTCCTTACTTCGACGCGTTGCACTCGCCCGGTTGAGGAGTCTTCCTGTGGCAGGTGCAGGTAACTGCAAGGAGATGGATGCATCATCAGCCACCGCGCTGCAAAGGTTAGACAAATGATTGGAGGCTTGGAACCCGTATTGGAGCGACGCAGGTTCGCTGGGAGAATTATCGCCAAAGCTTTGAAGTGTCATCGACATGCTTGGCTTCGCGGTGACGCCTTGCCACCAGTTTCTGCGATTACTCGTATGCGTGTCCTCAAGGGACAAGGACGGGAAGAGAATTACGATCAGTAGTGCAACAGCGATGGGCCGGTGAGCAGGACGAGGTACCGAGACACAGAAAGTGTCAAGCAAGGTGACTCTTGCAACAAGCTCGTGAGACTTCTACCACAGTATGAGTAATACGACACCTCCGAATGAGACCGGCGGCAGACCGTCACCGTCACATATTATTGCCTTGCACCGACAGCAGCGGCATATAGTTCGACCCCTGGTCTACCTACAGACCGTCCGCGTCCTGACGTGGGGCACAATGAGGCGTGACAGGTTTCCGCAAAATATATGGTCCTCATGTCATCAAATGATCACTGCAGAAGTGCCCATTGCCGCATTCTCTCGGATTACAACAGTACTGCACAATCCAGCGGTCATTACTCCGTGCCCTCGAGCACGAGTACGAGTACGGCAGTTGCGGCACTTGGATGTTAGCTCGCCGCCGTGCTGAGTGAGGCCACGGACTGCGAAACCAAAATGCTTCGGGAAGAACCAAGCCACAATAATATCACCAAGTGCAGGCCTGGATCGTTCTCGCCAGTTTTGCTCCGCCGTTCCACGACAGCCGTCTGCAAAATTTGCCTGGCCTTGATTTCCGCACTGCCTGCGCATCTTACTCCTCTTGACATTGGACTGTAGCCCGCATGCGGCGCCACTCCTTCGCTTGGTTGGACAGATTTGTACATCATGACCGCGCCCGTTTATGTATCATTCACGCGGAGCTATCGGCTGTGCAGTCCACGCCAGTGGCTGATCTTGCTGAGCGTGGTAGGTCTTGATGCTCTGGTCACCCTGGATCAGGCACACCACACAGTTAAGGGATGATTGTCGGCTTCTCCTCCTGTCATGCTGCGCACTATTCCCTGGAACACATAGCAGGATCTCGATCAGTCCTCGTGTTTCTATGCAGCGGATCCTTCTTACTCTCTGCCGAGAGATCCCGTTGGCGACTGGGAAGAGTTACCATGTGCGCCTAGTCAATTTTCCCTGATTCGTTTCGTCAAACCTGCTCTTTCCATGGTTTGCAAATCACTCTGAGATGCACCAAGATGTCGCCGGTAACCTAGGACTTCAGCTTGTTGCGAGCTCGCTCGTTCCTCTCCAGGGTTTAACCACCACCCACGAGGATTACACGACTCGTCTTCATCCGATACGAGGGCGTAGCGCTAGTGATGGACGGGCGGAAGTTCATCAGACAACGATGGACAGTTGTACGACGGAGTATATCGGTCCTACCACCGTCCTCGCACAGCTGGCCTGAAAGCTTGTTTGGGCTGTACGAGTGCAAAGTATTGCAATTCTCGTGTCAATTCCGATGGTTTCCAAAAGCTCCTCGCAGATTCGCGGCATAAATCAGTAGTTCTCCGAGTAGCAGACATCATTTCGTGGACCTAGCCATGTGCCACCACGGTGCACACCACCTCCTCGAACGACAGACGACCAAAGATCCACAGGAGTCAAGACTGAATCCTGACAAGAGGTTCAGACACCGAGACATGTTTTCCTTCTTGTCTTGCTTCAAGCGAAGTTTCTTCTGCACTTCTCGGAAACCCCACTCGTCAAAGTTTTCCGGACGCTCTGACTGGATTTGATGGTGCAGTATGGAAGAAGCCTGCTTTTGCAGAATCAAGACAAGACTATTGGAGCGATACTCAACCCTCGTTTGGGAATAGTGGTCGAGGTGAAAGAGACTCCTCGCAATCCTCGGTCACGTTAGGCCCTAAACGTAGGCGCCAGTCACATCGCCAAAGACTCCGTGCTAGGCCCGGGAGTGGTGTCAGCCAGGCATACAGTACGAAGCAATTTTGTGCCCCTTCACCTACCGCCCATCTTCCGCCCACAGCCTGCCGTGTCAAACACACTAGCGAAGGATGCCTGTTGGGTCGTGCTTGGTCCGCCGATAATCCTGGATCAAGTGACTGAGGTGGTCGCAACATCCAACGAAGTCCTATCGGACCACTTGGACACGGCCGCCATGCGAGCTTCCTCGACAGCTTATTGAGCGGCCGATCCTCCAATAATACGCGGCCAGGCCGCGTTGTCTGTCCGGCAACCCTTTGGCGTTGCGCGCGGCACGAGACTAGCAAACAGGACAAGCCCTTTCGCCCCAACTTGAAGCTGTTTCTCCAAAAACCGGGCCTCGGAAGTCTCGTGTTTCTGAAATTCTGACGAGACACGGAGTGGCTGCTTTCAGGCTAGCCACAGTGCCCTTTTTTTGCCTTCCTTGCCCTGGCAACTTGTGAACGCTGTGGGTGCGCTGGCTTTGCTCTGCGCACCTGCAGCCGAGGAAGCGCACAGGTGGGCAGCCCTCTCGGGAAACTGGGGCCTAAAGCTCACACTTGTCACTCGCCAAAATTACCCTCCGGGCTCCAACTCAGCTGGCAGCGTCGACCTCCCAGGCCCCGTCACGATCATCACTTTTGATGAGACTTGTGAGGGGCCTTCTGTAACTAGGCTGACCGTGCGGTCCGCGAGTCCCTTTCATCCCTTAGCGCCATCATCTTCATCCCCAATAGGCCGACGCTTTAGCAATTCGCTATTTTCCAAGTGCAATCCGAGCGCAGCGCAACGCAAGTGGCACCCGGTGAGGACAGCCCAAAACCAGGTCCTGCGAAACTCATCCCATCCCTTGCACGAAGTTGAGTTCCATCAAAGCCGGAGGCTGTTTCTCAACCCATCCTGACCCTTCTCTCCTCGCGCGCTAAGCCCGCATTAATCATGGCGCTCTGTTCCGACTCCGCTGCATACGCCCAGCTTCGCTGTCGCCTTTACTTCCCGACCAGCCTGGCAAGTTGCATGGTACGAGTGCCAGTTGATCTTACCTGAGTGCTCCGTTCGTAATTAGCATCCCGAGGAGGACCCATGCGTGTAAAACAAAACCGCAGCCTGTGGCATCGAGTGGGCAGTGTCTGGTGTCTATCATCGGGCTGCTCGCTTTTCCATGCATCTGATCACTGCTAGTCCCGTTTGCACAAAGTAGGCACCGGGGGCAAAAGACGATGATGGCGATGGCAAAACCTACGGCCCCAACTCCACCCATCATCAGCCATCCCTGTCTCGCTTCCCCCTCCATTCGAGGCGCTCACGATGTCAGGATCCGTCAAATGGTTAACGCGTTAGGGTGGGAACAATTATACCAGCGCTCGGACGGAGTACGTGACGGCGAATGACTATTAGTAGTCGTACCGACAAAACCTACCCTGCTGTTCCAGCTGGTCCTTAGGCCAAATCACCCACACTTGCAACACCTGCCTGCCACAGCCCAGAAGGCTAAAATTTGTTCGCCGCTGCCCTCATGCCGAGCTAAATGCGGTCAGTTGGTTGGTGGTCCCACGGATGGCTCACTGCGGGCAAGCTGTGGTCATGGCTATTTCGCATGGCACGCCAGCCATGGCAGGTCGCGGTTCACGGATTCATCATCGCTCATCACCGTGACCGACTGCTTGCATGACCTTGGTCCATGACCGTCAAACTAGGACCCCCGTTTGCCGTCTCCTGTTGGCTTTTTTCGGTGCTTCCACCCCATCCAACATCATCCTAGCAATCCTTCTCTTATCCAAAACATCCCATCACTTTTGACTGTAACTTATCCCCCCCAGCCAGCCCGTCTTAGTCCACTCTGGCAATCATTGCGCCAGCTTTTCCAATCGCTCCATCTTTTGGGTCCGTGTTGCGCCCTTGATTGGCTGATGCCGCGTGTACCCAACCCGCAGTCGTAGCTTCCCTTCCACTTCTGCGGCTTGCCTGTCCTTCTGACTACTGCTGCTTCTCATTTTCTCTTGCGTCGTCTGGTCTCCATCGGAAGCTCGTCTCCCTGCGGCACCTACTGGGTCAACCGGGCTCATCACTTACGACGTGGAAGGGGTCCCTGACACCTTTTTTACAGCCGAGCCTCGAACCGCCTTCCAAGACAAGGCCTTGTGCGTAAGTATGGCGCATCATGCCTGTTGCAGACTTGATGGACGAAATACAAGATCATCCTTCAACGGTCCAATTGCCTGGTCGCCGCCACAAACTCTCCCTGCTGCCGAACAGACGGTGTTCGGCTGACTGCTTTGCGTTTCGTTGATTCACTCATTAATCACCCTGCCTGTCATTTGTATCGTCCTTTTTGCCTCTGATTGCATTTACGTGGCTCGGACAGTGACTGTTTGAGTGCCCCGTTGGTGAAGGCCTTCTGCACTGCTGCCAAACATCTGGGCCCACTCTTCAATACCTCACCTTCATTCCAACCCCCGATTCAGTCAAAGGCTCCAAAACATCCATCATGCTCCTCGCTTGAATGTTCTTGGCTCTTCTGTTGCCATGTCCTCTGTCATCAAGGGGCATCATCGTCTTCTTGAATTTTTCCCAAACAGGGCCAGGCAAGTCGACTTAACTGTCCGAACTCTGTCCAACATCGACGTCTCTATGCCGCACCCGTCACCCGAACCGCACCCTATTTGACACCACATACTACGTCTCCGAGCAATATCAAGAGGCCAGACTCATGTCGTCGATGTCCACTGTTCGTCAAGTTGTTGGGCCTCTGGACTGGGCGGACTCGTCTCTCAAAGCAACGTGCAAAGACCCGGCTGCGTATGGGTACAAGAGGTGGAACGACACCGACACCTATTTCAACACTGGTCTACCTACTCCTCCAATCTCGAAAGCCATGCCTGGGGTGATGCTGGGTACCAGCTATGCGGGTTACTCTCTCCCGGCTTACCAGCAGGAGCACAATAGCTTACCCGACCCATCCAATGCTACTCAGCAGCATCGGAGCTCGTCCACAACATCTCAGTTGCCCAATCCATACGCACTGGTCCCTCCCACGAACGGGTCAAGTTACTATAACCGGAGAGTGAATGATGAGAAAGATGTGAGCGTTATCGCACCACACCTACAGATACCAGAGTCGGTGAACAAGAGCAAAGGAAGCCTCGCGGAATTTGCGGCAGAAATTACGTGCCTGTTCTGGTTCGAAACCTCACACACGCTGCAGTACGCAGAGAGTCTACCCGAGGAGGCGTCGGTGGATAAAGGCCTGCTCCCGGACGCCATACCCTCGATCGGATTCCGGAAATGGGTGACGACGATTGTAAGCACCACCCAAGTGGGCAGGAACGTCATATTATTAGCTTTGATGTTCATCTACCGGCTCAAAAGATTCAATCCGTCCGTTAGCGGGAAGCGTGGGAGCGAGTTCCGGTTGTTGACCATCGCTTTGATGTTGGGCAACAAATTTCTGGACGACAACACCTACACGAACAAGACCTGGGCGGAGGTTTCTGGCATCTCTGTGACCGAAATCCACATTATGGAGGTGGAATTTCTCAGCAACATGAGATACGACCTTTACGCCTCGGCCGAAGAGTGGAGCCTGTGGAAGGCCAAATTGGGAAGGTTAGGCGCGTTCTACCAGAAAGCCTCCCAGCTGCCTGTGGTCGACGAGACCAGAGCAATCGGGCCGACCCCAGTCACACCCACTGGCCAGAGTTTCCCTCACAAGCTCCCATCCCCCCCTTCAACGCATCACAGCGTTAGTCCTTACGCTGTTTCCAGCCATCTGAACAGCCACTACCCTGTACTACCTCATCCCTCATCGTCAGCGCTACCACTTCCAAACTCGCCGCTACGACAGCAGGTTGGATACCGTTTAGACCGGAAACGGAGTGCAGACTTCTCTGCGGAGCTACCTCCCGCAAAGAGACAACTTTTCGCTGGCCAGGTGTCTGGGCAAAATGGCAACCTCGCGAGTTCGCATCCGTACCCTCCAACCAGCCTCAGGGTGTCACCAACTCGATCTTCTGGCATCTCGGATTCAAGCTTATTTTCTACGTCTCTGGATATTCCAAGATTGGATATCCCGAGGCTGCCTTGTTCAATTCCACCTTCAAACCTTCAGCTACCACTGGTGTCAGCACAACCTCCTCGAGCAATGTCAGGGGTGTATCCGACAACAACCAGTGGCTATTCGCATCCTGTGACCCCGATATCCGCAGTGCCCCAAAATCTACTCCAGAATTCCATCCCAAGCTTAGGTGACGGACACAGATCGATATCAAATTACCCCTCCGCACATACCTCGCCTTCTACAGGATACAATACCACTACCCCCACTCTACCGGGATTGTCGCCTTCGTACTTCCTGACTCACCGCACTTCTCCGTATCGACCAGTTCGCCATGTCAATACACTCCTGATCCCTCCCCCTCCTGCGGCGTTACAGGTACCGGTCAGAAATGTCCCTTCTGATCAGATTCATTATCAGCCTTTGAGCAAAGCCGGCACGGAGCGCAGGACTGGACTTCTCCCATTCTTGCAACTGGACGGCTGGCACAACAGCAATGTTTCGACACCCATTGCTCAACAACATTATCAATTCTAAACGATGCGGGAGTTTGTCTGTACACCTACCCTTTTTTCATTTGTTAGCAAGGGTGAGCTTCATTTTACATGCATAGCGTGAGGAAAACGGGTTTTTGTCCTCTTGTGCTCAAAAGCACATAGCTTAGCACCCATCATTGCATACGGCGCTGGGGAAAAGAGGGCAACATGGCAACATGTGGTAGGCTGAACACTTTGTTCGACCAAGGCGAAAGAACTGTACAGATAGACATTTGGCCCCTGTCGGCCGAAGACGATCCTCAACAGACGAGGGTAAAATAAAATGACGAGGTCATCCACTTGATGGATAGCTAAATACCCTCGCACGAGTATTCTTGTACACCGCTCGGGCTTCGTTTGCAGCCATGTGTAAACCCTCGCTTTCAGTCACGTGACTAATCTTCTAGTCACAATTAGCCGGAGCCGGAAGAACTTGGGCCCGAAAGGAGATTGCTGTGAAAGGCCGAATGCCTCAGCGATCGGACATATCTCGAAACTGCGCATTGGTATTGCTCACGTACTAGGTCGGCAAGCACTTGTCGCATATAATGCAGTGTCAATGTGAACGGCCAGCCCCCTGAGGATGCGCAGGACGTTATTTCTAGTCTTCATACATGGGTTCAAGGTGAGTCCACTATCACGCTTGCAAAAGAGCGGTGCGGCTCAACCAGATCTATGCCAATATGCACTGTCATGGGTTTGCTCACCACACTCACCGCCGCTTTGTCTCATTCTTGTGCTGATGGACTTAGGGTGGTGATGACACCTTCGGTGCCTTTCCAGAACATCTTCGGGCACTCGTCAGCCATGCTCTTCCGAACATCGACGTCGTCACTGCGACATATCCCAGGTTCGAGACCAAAGGCGAATTGAAAGATTGTGTGGCTCGCTTTCGAGAATGGTAGGTGCTGCTATGGCGTTATAATAGCCCGAGTGGGATTGTTAAGAGCCATAATGCCAGGTTACAGAACAAGGTCATAGACCTCGAGGTCGCTCGGTCGACCCCATCCCCTACAGTCGACCCTTCGGTCCACGTTATCCTGGTTGGACACTCGATGGGCGGCATAGTTGCGGGAGAAACCTACCTCCTTCTGGCAAGTGAGCAACCCATACCGGCAGCATCTTCGGCCCAAAACCCAGAGCGACCGAACTTCCCTTCCAATACGACTCTGGGCTCGACTACGTCCACGTCGCACCCTACTCCTTCTCACGATGACTCGGCATCGCACCGCCATTCCTTCATGTTCCCACACATTCAAGGCATTCTGGCTTTCGATACGCCCTTCCTCGGCCTGGCACCTGGGATGGTCGCGCATAGCCTTGAAGGAGGACATAAAGTCGTCGCGAACGCTTACAATACCTACAACGAAGTGACATCAATGTTCAGCTGGGGCACGAAGTCTGAACCCAATGTCGCATCTGCGGCCGCTGCAAAGCCCAGGCCTATGGCGGCCCTGCCCGCGCCAGTATCTGCCTCTACTGGGGACGCGGCCGCTGCCCCTAAATGGCAGTCATGGGGCAAGTATGCCATGTTTGCCGGCGCCGCTGGTGCCGTAGTAGCCGGCGGAGCTGCTGCGTTGTACTCGCAGCGGGAGAAGCTTAGCGCCGGGTGGAAGTGGGCGGGCGATCATCTGCTCTTTGTGGGCGAACTCTTTAAGCCGGAGAACTTGCGAAAGCGAGTTGAAAGCATTGAGAACGAATGCCAGGAGCGAGGTGGCGGATGTGCCAATCTCTACACTAACCTCGGCCACGGAGCCAGGGGTGGATATGGCATCACGCAGAGCGTAGCAGGAAAAGAACGGACATTTTGCAACCTACCCGTCCACGTCAGCCGCGACCGCAAGGAGATCAAACAGGGCGCGGACGAATCCAAGCCGAGCGGGTTCAGATGGATCAAAGCAGTCAATGAAAAGGCTTCCGATGAAACCACAGCACATGTATCCATGTTTCTTCCACGCGACAATCCAGGGTTTTATGCATTGGGGGAGAGAGCAAAGGAGTGCATCACTTCATGGGTCGATCAAGGTTGGTATGGAACAAGCAACGGGCCGACTTTTCTGAAGCCAAATCACAGTATTGGACTGGGCGAATCCCCTGGCAGTGGATGGGTCAAACCGGATGCCGACGAAATTAGAGCACAGGAGAGGGCCAAAGATCGGTACGGTAGTTCCTACCAGCGTCCGGAGCCAGATCTCGAAGGGACCCTAGGCAAGGACTGGGATCCTGTCGATGTGCAGCGTGGCAAGGATGGAATTGATGACTTTCTGGAAGACGAGGATGTCCGAATGAGAGATGAAGAGCTTGATGACAGCGTTATTATCGAGAATAGGGCTGCGGAAGGAGAGATCCCGCTCCCAAAATCAAGGAGCAATACAGGCTTGTGAGGGTTTGGACGGCTCCTCCACCTGGCATATGAGACGAAGACGAAGACGAAACGAAGAATGACGAAGAGTCTTAAGCATGTGGGATGTCACCTAGATGTTATGATACCCAACCCTTCAATACCGGACAAAAGAGGCAAGTTTGACAACCAACATACGCAAAGAAGTTTGGACGCCGCATTGGAGCGGCCATCTGTCCACCAAACAGAGCAGAGGAAATCCTTCGTTCCGAACTTGTGGACAAGCACTCTTGGAATGTGGAAATCTCACCCCTCAGGTTCAGACTTGGAACGGACATTTAGACATATCTTCTGTCCGTCCCTCAGGATTGCAAGCGCTGGCACACCGCACTCAATACCGTATCTCTATCGCCCGAAAACTACCTCGCGTGCCCTCATCAACCGGTACCACTCTGCTCTTCAATGCCTCTCTTATTCGGGATTCTTTGCTGCCCCTCTTGAGCCATCCCGTCACACCCGGTGAGTTTCCCTGCGGCATTCTCCACTGTCCCCAATATTGATGATTGCGTCGGCTGTCCATCGGATTGTGCTTTGGCGTCCTTCATCTGCTGGACGGCGTCGGCTTTGGTCTGTTCTCCGGATTCGTACCCGAGGGTGGATGAGACAGCACCCTGGACATACTATTTCGGTAGATTTCAGCAAGACACGCTCGGTTGCCGGTAACGTTGTGGGTATTCATTCACCTTGACGTGACCTCCAAGCATGGAGGGTTGCGAGGCTGAAGATGGGTTCGATGCCATTTTTTTCTCAGAAGTACGTTTCAACGGTAGTGTTTCAATGTGGTGCAGAGTAGTTCCCTTGCTTGCAAAGAGGAAATGAGAGAGCGGAAGTTCTAGCAAGGTACGCGAGAAGCTCACTTAACACGCCGCCAACGCCTTTCATCGATGACGGTTGCCAATCCATCAACAAAGCCCGATGATGTCACACAGTGCTTGTCGGTGGAATCGAGCTTATCGTCATTCCTTATCGGCACGTGCTCCGGAATTCATACCCGACCGGCCAAGTTTGTTTTGAACTCAATAAGGCAAGAACCGAGGCTGTCCGTTTCTCATCGTTCGTCTCCCGCTTCTTTATCCCTTGAAGACATGCACGATGAGCCTTTCACGGGCTGTTACGAGTCTTTCAGGTATCATGACTCTATGATAGTATAGCCCCGTGTCTTGTCGGTGATTTTCGTGGCCAATTGTTCGTCGACCATTCAGAATAGCTTTCGCCAGCATGACCACCAAATTCGAGGTGCTCACTGGCAAGAAGCCCGTTTCATGGAGGCTTCTGATGGCACTCAAACAGACGGGGGATAATGTTTTTGAGTCGCTGACGCCAGCTTGGCCGCCGGCACCCTTCACGCGAGCGTTTGGTGGACACGTCTATGCTCAAGCCGTCTATGCCGCTAGTAAAACCGTGGAGAAAGGGCTAGTTGTCCATGTGTGTTACGCTGGCCCCTTCACTTGTGTAGGATTCGCCATCGCAGATCACTGACAGACCTCTTGGATACAGCAAGTGACAGGGTATTTCCTCCTTCCCGGTGCCATCGACATCCCGTATGTGTACCGCATAAGGAGGATCCGTGATGGCGGCATGTACTGCCTGCGAGGCGTGGACGTGTACCAGCACTCCGAGGCAGCCGCACAGGGCACGACGCCCTGCTTCTCGGCCATGGTCTCTTTCAAGAGGTCCGAGCAGGGCAGCAAGAAATGGGCGGGGTTTGACTATCAGGATGTGGCCCAGGACCATATCAAGGCACAGTATGCAAGCGTCCTGGAGGGCCTGGAACCCCAAGACCACCCCTTGGCCCCTGGAGCAGATGCACTGTGGTGGGAGGAAGAGGAGCAAACATTCTGGGACCGCGACGCAGCTGCCTTCCCCGGCGTCGAAACGAGGAAGGTCGACATGGCGAAGTACAATGGCAAAATCCAACCGGGAGGTGGCCCAGCCGGAGAAGGCACAGCTCGATATCGGCAACTGCTCTTTTACCGTCTCATTCAGGACGACGACGCGACTAGCAGGGCGGAAGCCGCCAGTGACTTGAACCTACAAGCTGCGGCCCACCTGTATGCGTCGGACCGGAACTCTCTGTTTCTGATCCAACGCGCTCTCGGCTACGAGACCATTCGCACGACAATGGCTTCGCTGTCCCACACCGTCATCTTCCACGGCTCGGCGGATCATCTTGGCATGGTCGACGAGCAGGGGAATTCGAAATGGTTCGTTCAAGAGTCGTGGACCAGCAACGGCGGTGACAATCGAGGGTGCCACAATAGCTTGCTGTGGAATTACGACACGGGAAGGATTGTCGCAACCACCATACAAGATGGCATGCTTCGGTTTCCGGCGCACTTGGTCGAGAAGGCCAAGGAAGAGCACAGAGATGCCAACCACGACAAGAAGCCCGGAAGCAAGCTGTAGCCTACGCCGGGCAGAAGGCTTCAGTCAAGCGAAGTGTTCCTGTCCGACGCGGGCCGTCGGCGACATACACACACTACCACAGCCTCTAACTACTGTAACCTTTGCCCGAGGTTGAGGTTGGACTACGCAGAGCTGTTCTTCCGTCTTGAACAGTCCCAAACCTTGGAGCTCACATGAAATATTCAGCGGCGTGTGTTGTTGCTGCGCTATGTACTCCACAAGGGGGATCCTCGTGCTTGATACACAAAGCCAGGCCGGAAAACTAATCGAAAGCCCAGCTGGGGGAACTTTACCTTCTTTATGATCCTTGGACTGACTACGCGGTGCCATGCTGTGTGCTGCGTTGGTCCTCTTATGCCTTAGGCACTACACTATATCATCGGTGCGCACATACAGTATTCTAAATGCTGAAGCGGTAGAGGTCGAGCGGTAGAAAGTAAGAGATCGAGCAAGAGGAGAGGCAGAGGTAGCGGAAACAAAGATCCTCGTGTCTCAACCAGCAAGCCCAAAAACAGTGACTGACTATGTACAAGCGACTATTAGTATCTGACGTCGATGCGCACTTCATCCACGCCTCCCGAGCTAGGAGAGCACCGCAACATGTGCGGGCCAGGAACGGTACAGGAAAGTAAGTAAGTACTGTAGCAGGCCATTAATTCCAACTGTTCAATATCCAAGCTGTTGGCATCAACCCTGTACGTCGTCGAGTTCTGCCCGTGGTGGCCAGTAGCCGAGAAAACCTACGTGTTGAATACTCGTGGTTGGAGAGGCCCCGTGCATCCTACTTACAGGTCGTACGGGGTATGTGATGGAGGGAAGGGCTCTCGCAAAGCTCGATATTGTACAAAACTCGGCCCGCAGAGAAAGAGAGGGGGCCTGGCAACGTGATCGGCCTGTTATTATTATGTCTGAATACCTCCACGAGATGAGCGGCGGCATGTTACTTCCCTGGGTCACATGGTCCACGCGGGCTGGGCTGGTAGGCCTGTAGGTTCTAGAAAATACTGTTAGTCCAGCCCGACGATATAAGCCAGAAGTCCGCAGTGATCAGGAATTGAGGTTCTATTAGACTGTGTATCCCGAGGGTTCGGGGAGGTTTGGTTGTCATGGAGTAGGCAAATATCCATCATCCCCGCCGGTCAGGTTGTGGTTCTGAGCAGGGCTTCTGCTGGGCTGCTGGCCCATTTTGAGGTGTCAGCATTGAAAATGCCTTGGGGTATTGACTCGCGTCATGCGGAAGAACGATGGCTCGCCAACAAATGACCATGTACTGGTGATTCTGATTGTCTCTGGAGCGTCGTCGGATTTGGAGCAACGCACAGGGTGGTCTGATCGCAGACTACCTTCGCCAGCAGCAGGAATGGACGTTGGATGATCTCAGAAACGTTCATCGCAGGGTGAAACGTGTACCGGCTCAGCCAGCCGTTTCTGCTGTCCCAGACGTGTTTGTATCGACGCTGAGCGGGATTCGGCGGCTTCGTCGCAGAGACACTGTCGATTCGGATGCCGAGCACAACCTTCTAAGGGCAACTGAGCATCTTGAACTCGATGCCCGGCCATGCCCTCTGAAGCCAGTCACTTCAGAACCATTCGACACCCGACAGTGTCGTCCATGGACTCTCTGGTTTCCTGCTGATGGAGCCACATTCGGGAGGGAGCTGAACAGAGTCGCTGGCTATTGGACGCAGAGATTCTTGGCCTGCAATACTTCTTCGTTCGCTTCGTCGTTAGTGTGGTGGCCCTGTCCATGCGCTCCTGCGCAATTTCAAACACCCTCATCTTGTCGATGTTCTGCCCAATCGTGACGAGGACTCCCCTGTGTGATCACCTTCAGCTTCGTAGGGCTGGTGGGTACTACCTGGCAGTTCGTGCAAGATAGGATCGCCTGCTGTGAGTTCGGAGGGCGGTTCTTTCTCCGTACCCGATGAGAGCTCAGATTTCGCTGTGGTGTATACATCTTTAGCTACCCGTTTGCCGTCTAGCTCCGGTTTGAAGAATGGTGTTTGGGTTGGCACGGTCCTTTTGTACCTCCGTCCTTCTCGCCTGAACATATGGTAGCACAGGGCGATAAAGGCCAGGCCCACCACTCCAACACTGATCCCAATGCCGGCTTGTGCGCCCGTAGAGAGGCCCTGCTGTAATCAACACCACCCCGGAATATCATCTGGAACATGCCATCCATACCTGGGCACGCTGGCCTTCTCTTATTAGAAAATGCGCCGATTCGGTGAGATATTGTCCCTGTTCAGAGGACGAGTTGGTGGTTGTGAAAACGAAGCAGTATTCTCCCCTGTGTAACATTTGTCAAATCCCGACGCCGGATGCATCATCTCCCGGCAGGGGTGGGGGTGGGCCGGCGTACGTGTCTATTGACCGCGAACCGTTCGGCTGCAGAGCTGTCGGCCATGAGGAGAAGTCGTAGCGGCAGGGAGGCACTGAAACGTGGGCGAAATAGGTGGCATTACCGCCCTCCTTCTGAAGCCAGATGTCGCACTCGGAGGGGTCACCACTACAGGACGCCGCGAAAGTCAGTTTCGAAGTACGGAGAAAAGCTCGAGAGCTCACGGTTCTTGTTGCCACTCGATCATCCTCGGACCTGGGTTGGAGTTGTAAGTTGCGCCGTCTGTAGGTACGGTTACGACGATGGCCAAGCTCCATTGAGCCCAGGCAAGGAAAATGTGCGGAAAGAACAATTGGCAAGCCATGCTGGGGAGGCGCAGAAACAGAATCGCTAGAGAGAATCGAAACCGAAAGCAAGCGGAGTCCTCATGACTTCGGCTGGAGCTTTGAACAAACGCTCCCAGCTCGTGTCCAGAATGGGTTCATTAGAAGCCATTTCCTTGGCTTGGCTGATTGATTCGATTCAGCCGGGTCGAGAACGATGCGTCGACCATGTCAATACGAGGCGAGCCCCTCACGACCAGGGAAACGGGAAGCGACTGGGTCGCAGACACGGCCTGCTCGCGTCCATAAGAGCTTGAAACAAAGGCACAACCACGCCTGAGCATCGACATTGTCGGCGTGGTGGGAAAATGCAGAGTCGAGTTTAGATCTCGTGCCAAGAGGAGTTAACTTCACGCCCAGCCTGAGAGGACGACACCACTCTTGACTTCTTACTTACAGCACCAAAAGAAATATATTAAGAAGGGACCTTCCTCGCTCACCTCGATCCCTCCAGCTCGCGTTGGAGGATTTCACGAGACGCCTGAATAGCCCGATCTCTCTTGAGCGACGACTTGCCCCTCCAGCTACGAGTCCTCGGTAATCAGTGAGACCCTTCGCGGCGACGTCTCTCCCTGCATTGCGACCCGCTCTGAGATCACCCTCATTGTTCATGTGGCGCCCGGTTTGTGACTATCTGCAGATCAGCCTAACATGCAATCCGATGAGTAACGTTGCGCGTTCTAAGGCATCCTTAGCCAATTACTTCTTCGCCCTTTATAATGCACGATCCCGAGAGAACGAAGGTGTACTCATTCCCGCACAGCTGTCACCCCTATTGGGGACTCGTGATGCAGGTGTTCCGGGCAGAGCAGGAATCGCGCCGTCTCTCCCTCAATCGACTGGTCCAATACCTGATTTACCACATTCCACATTTGCCCCCGGCGAGAGAGAGACGTATCGCCTGAGCAGCCTGTAATTCAGTTGCCCCTGGCGCTCATCGGCCCATCCCCTGAGGCTGCCGCACCTGCACCTGCACCACCACCTGCATCACCGCCATGATGCAGCGTGCTGTCGCCAACCTCACTGTCCCTCACAATGATGTTAAACACCATCGATAGCAGCATCAGCATCAGCATCAGCATCATCAAGATCACAATTCCGGTTTGCATTCTGTCTTAGCGTCTCGGAATCCAAGCCATACCTCCAATACTGAGGGGTGGTCCTTGTAGCCTGGTACCATAATCGTCTCTGCTGTTTTGAAGCCGAGGTATTCGAATAATGTCTTTCCCATCGCTGAGCCTGCAACACCCATTCCAGCTTGATCCTGGTCAGCCAGGTCCAGTTGCCATTGAGATAAATTGGTGCCATGTCCTCTGCGCCAGTAGTTGGGGTGGACCACAATGGTGTCGATCTCCATACGGCCTTTGAAAGTTCTGCACAGATCCGGTCAGCCAAAATGGTCCACGCTGTGCAGGAGGATATTTCTTACTATTCTTCTTTGTCATGAGTTGCCTTGTAGAACAATTCGGCGGCCTCAGGGTTCCGGTCCCTATTTTGAAGATCGGGGTCGTCTGGGAGGGTTGGTGCGGAGCCTACTAGAACTTAGTTGATGACGAGACTGCTGGGGAGACTCCTCACCATCGGGTTGAAATTAACCAGAGCGTGCCGAGTCCGGCACCAATGCAAGACTTATGACCCCGACAATGGCCTTGCCAGCCTTCAGGCTATCGGCTGGAATTTGAGTCTCCCAGTCAGGATAGATTGCAGCCAGAGCCTCGTAGACTACATTGACTTCTTTTTTATCCAAGGTGTCTTCGGCCACGAGAACCACCAAGTTTGGATCGTAAATTGCTTTCCGATACATGTTCTTGTAGCTAGATAGCGTGTCATGAGGGTAGTTGTTTGCATATGGTCGTTCGTATCCAAACCAGGTAGAGTGGAAGAATCCGGCTGCAGCAACGACGCTGATCCGAGTAAGGTCAGAGATTCTCGCCAGGCGAAGAGCGCCAAAGGAGGGTGCTGGTGGAAATATTGTGAAACTTTCGAATATCCGAGGTGCGAGGAAGAGGTCGAGGTTGGAAAATTGAATGTCAACTTCGTCTACCTGTGCGAGACCTTCAGCGAAGTCATAGGCAGCAACACGTGACCGGTCAACAAGACTCCGAGTTTGATTGGCCAAGTCTCCAGCAATGATATTGCCCAAGTTTGGTTGATGGGTCACATGTTGTGCAGGTGAGCTATTTCACTTTTTTGCCCTGGCTTCAGGTGTGGAAGACTCAAAGCTCTGCTTTCAACATCGATCAGGATTCATCTTCGTAGTCCCCTCCTTTTTTCCGCCTTTTCCTGAAATTATAATATCGTTGTTGCATCCGATAATGGACCGGGACGACCCGGAAGGTGCTCCGCAAGAATCTATCCCCCTCTTCCTCCGATCGGTACCAGCCCTTTCAACTTTGACTTCTCGGACATCGACCTAGATTTGGTTGAGTGGGACAGCCAATTTATTTCCGGTGGAGACCCAAACCTCTTCCCGAACGAAATCCCAGAACAGATTCAAGCAGACCTAGATCACACGGCAGCATCGGCAAACCAAAATGGGTTTTCTCAAGGATCGGCGATTGCATCTAACGGGGAGAAGGGCTCTCCTTCCACGGTGAGGTTCCTTGTTGAAATCCTCGCCAGATCTAAAATTTGACGCGAGTAACAGGTCAAGGAGGGGATCGCCCGAAAACCTGTCGCTGAAGAACGGGTCATGGCACTGGAGGCTCCCTCATACGATCAAAGTTTTGCTGGACTTGACAACCATGTGCCTTTTCAGGTTTCCATCGATGTATGCTTATGTACAGACTAATACAGTTTGCCGTCTTTGACTTGAATTGCAGGAATTCCTCTCCTCTCCAACCCAATCGCTGCGAAGCTTGGCCATCAATCGCTCAGCTGATGCCCCCCCTATTGGATCATGGTTGGGAGCCAGCCAGTACATGTCAGCTGGCGTTGAGTCAACAGAGGCCGTCAACTCGATACCAATCCAAATGATGATCGAGCGTGATGCGATCGAGCTTCCCAGCTTTGATCATATTCAGAGCCTTTTGAATGTTGCTTCTGCTTCCCCGGGCCAACCTTCGAGACTTGCTTCGCAGAGCAATACGAGCCAAGAGAGCAGCTATGTCTATGTAGACTCAGGCCACAGCAATTTGTCACCATGGAGCCTCCTATGTGATTCGGGCCGAAGCTCGAATCTGGAGCAGACGTCGACCAGTTCCAGGGCGCCTCGACAAACCTCTGCCAATATTCATCCAACCGCACTATCACCAGACATGGTTGATGGACAACCTCTCGGCAATTTGTATGAAGAAGTCTCTCGCCAAACACGAATAGGAGAGAGCTCCTTCAATCAAGTATCACAACACCCCGACAATGTCGACCCCATGGCCCCTTCTGCAAAATCCGGAGAATTGGTGCCTTTTCCACCAGCTGCCTACGGCAATGGTGTTTCGAAGGAATCCAACAGCAGAGGTCTAAGACAAATTGCACCGAGGACCCTTCCTGCAGCAAGATCAAATGTTTCTACCACGAACGTCCTGAAACCTATTCGCTCGAAACAACGAGTTCGGGGGAAATTGACCGAAGAACAAAAGAGAACCACCAAAGCCATGCGCAAGATCGGTTCCTGTTTACGTTGTAGGCAGTATAAGCTCGGAGTAAGTTCACTCTTATCTTCAGCCTCCATCGACAAAATAGAATCTTACACCGTTGACAGTGTGACGCAAATACACCTTGTCTCGAATGCCAACAAGTTTACAACACAGCACGAACTTACCGAGAGCCCTGCTACCGTGATAATCTTGACAGAGCCACCTTAGCTCGTCATGGTAAATTACTCCTGCACCAAGTAAGATAGGAAATTCAACTAAAGTCGACACAGGGAATAACAACTTCGGGCAAAGAGACATTTCCTTCGTGGACTACCTCTGGCTCGATGGACGAGCTGAACCGAAAACCCTGAAAGTTCGTTGGTCTCTTCCCGGCGGAAAACCCATAATGCTACCACTTCTGACATTTGGCTGTCGTGAATTTGTGCCCAAAGATGATGATACTCACTTCATTAACTGGCAAGTGAACGGAAAGGTCGTAACAGTTAAACTACCACCTTTCGCGGCCTGCGATCCACCCGACCTGAAGGCGCGTGTTTCCAAGTTCTTGGATGCTGCCCGTCCCTCGGTGCTCAATTACATCCTGGACAGCCTTGGAGATGATCTATCGGCGTTGACCATGAGGGAAGCCATGAGATATGCGGCAGCTTATGGGAGCAATATTATCAATCTCGCCTTGAAGATCCGCTGTGCATCCTTCTGTTCGCAGGGTTGGGGCTCCATCACCGGGGCTGAGACGCTGGGTATTGGGCAGCATGACTTCAACGAATTCGGAGAATGTGGGTACGCAGCGTACGACAGAGGGGTCGACAGACCACTACCGCTTTCTATCGACCACCAGGTCGACGTGGCCTTGTTGTTGACCATCAGAGAATACCAAAAGGCACTGTTCAAAGAACTTCGGAACAAAATATTTCAAAAAGGCGAATAGCCTTGGTACGAGATATACCTCACGACGTACGTCCTGCTATCCAACCTCGAATATGTCCACAGTGGCTCTTATTCGTTTATGCAGGCGCTCCTTCAGACGGTAAGTCAGCCCCAAAGCCGAACCCGAACAGCCAACTGATGACGTCTGACCAACACAGAAGTCCGAAAAGTTAGTGACTTTCCTCTCCATGGAATTCCTCGAGGAATACGCCTATTCGGCCCAGAACATTCTCCATCATTTCCGGAGCATACTTCGAGGCACCGAGCCATTTACCGTGGCGGAGCGTACCCCTCGAGAATTTCAGGAACGAGCAAAGATCGACGATGAGTCGGCACGGTACGTTGGAAAAGTGATTTCGCATCTGAAAAGCCGGCGTAAGTTTAGTAACCATCCAGACACAATACAGAGGGTTTACGATACTACTAGGTGCCTTGCCTCACCAGGCTGATCCCACCGGGCAGAATGTCACTGGTGCTGAGAGCCAGCCTCCCGACGGAAGGTGGCTCTACCAACTTTTCCAGAGAATGCGTGGATAGTTGAAGTACGACCGAGCATTTGTTGGCGGCAAGACTCTCGGCGGCCTCGGTCGAGAAATCCGCTGAAGCGACTTTCTCAAAGTCACAGCCCGTTGCCCGGAGTTCTGCGGCTGTGAATGGACATGAACAAGTTGTCAGAGACTGCTTGCAGAGGCTGGCGCCTAATGTAATGCGCTGGATTCTCTTGGCCAGAGTACACTCCACAAAGCTGCGGCGGAAGGTCATAACGCAGTAGTCAAGCAGCTACTGCGAAGTGAAGGCGTCCAAGTTGAGTTGAAGGACATCTCTAACAGGACGCCACTGGGACTTGCTGTCTTCAACGGTCGAGAGGACGTCTGCAAAATCATACTGGCGTAAAATGATATTGATGTTACCGTGAGCAAGTCTGATGGGTCACGGCCTTCAATTGCTGTCGAACGTGGCTTCGACAAGCTCGCGGAGCTTTTACTGGTTCGGGGGGACGTTGACAAAAATGCAAGAGACCATCAAGGCAAGACGCTTCTTGTCAAGGCGGCGAAGAAGGGTCGCTTTGACCTTGTGAAGGGGCTCCTGGACGCCGATGGTCTAGATCCCAATCTTCAAGACAAGAATGGCCAGACGGCTTTGGGCCATCCGGCGGAACAGAATCATCTAGAAATTTGCGAGCTGCTCCCTGGCGCCCGAGGCATAGATCTCAACGCTCGAAACAAAAGAGGCCTATCAGCTCTGGCCTGCGCTGCAGAGCTTGCCCATCTAGGTGTTATTGAATTGCTTCTCGCCGAGAGCAAGATGCAAACTGATGCTCGAAATCAAGAGGGAGCCACACCCCTCATTTTGGCAGCATACAAGGGGCACGTGGAGATCGTGAGCCTCCTTCTCGACAAAGGTGCCGACCGCTGCTTTCATGATGTTGACGGTCACATGGCAATCCATGCAGCCGCCAAGATGAGTGAAAAGTTGAGTCGCGCCTCACCCCAGATTGCCGGCGTTGATACCGGGAGCGCTTCTCGCAGCTCTCTCCGCTTGTTTCGTAGATCGGTAAGGTTGACTGTTGTACTACTGCCCCGGCCGGGGGCTTGATTCTGTCACTGTCAATTGCTGGGACGTGTAGATTCAAGTCATATCGGCGCTAGGACTGTACAGCGGATGCGAAAGTCGATCAGTGAGTTCCCTTCATATTTTTGATGAACATCACGTGGCTCTTGGCGCTCAGCAAGACCTTTTCTCGTTTTGCTAGGAGGCGGTTCATCTCAACACACTGGCCTCGGTTGCTTCTCATCAAAAACTATGAGCGTGCGAGATCAGCAGACAGAACTGACACTGCAAGCGGTCCGAGAAACTCTCAGGAAAAAACGTAAAGGCCAGAAACTACGGCCTTGTTATCCGTGTCGCCAACGAAAGGTCAAATGTGACGATTCGCGACCCTGCAAAAGATGCGTCGAACGTGGCCACGATAACCTCTGCCTTTATGAGCCGCCGAGATCTCCTGAGCAGCGCTCAAGTCTGGATGTCCAGAGCCGACTCTCAAGTCCCGAGCATACACACTCAGGTTCCCTGGCCGCACATTCAGTACCAGCGTCCACAGCGGCCACCCACGATAAAGAGTTCGAGGTCTACCTTGGGGAACAATCTGTTCCTTCGTTCGTTCAAGAGCACGTCGAGAATGGCGCGCAATCAGCAGATCCTCGTGCGGCCGATCTGGGGCATGATGTCCTGCCCATGCTAGGGCTACGGCCACCTGCCCCAGGCCTCCTAGGTTGGCACGTCGAGGGCCAGCCATCACAGGGGTACCATGATATCCTGCCAGCAAGGGACGAGATCCTCGCGTAAGTTTTTTTCTGCATCTGTCAATAGCACGACCCTCAGGTCTTTTCCTCTGAAGGCAGTTGGTCGTCTGAAAGCGAAAGCAATCTACACTTTGTAGTATTGGGAGCTTCTGCGCTCACAATGTTCCAGACTCTTTTCCGACTACCGCCATACCGTCTACCCATTGTCTCCGCATCTTATATCGATTGATAAGTTCGAAAGGCAGCTGTGCAACTTCCTGCAAAGGAAATCGCCGCAAAGCTCTCCCAGTGACCCAGAGCCAGGGTTAGCAACTGACCTTGCCTGGCGTTCTCTGTTACTTGCCGTCTTAGCATCTGGGACGCAATTTTCCGCAAAGTCTGTCATTGAACGGCGGAGCACCTGCAACCAATATCGTACGGTTATCTCAAAGTTCGCCAGTGTCCTTCATTGACGAGTGTATCAGTTTCATGGTCGCTATGGTGTCTGAATGCCTCGCAAGGATTCATCAGACCAAGTTTACAAAGCATTGAAACACTCGTCATCATTGTCAACGTATTACAAAACCAGTTACTTACGGAAGCGGCATGGACACTTGTTGGGTTGTTAAGTCGCCAGGCTCAAGCATTGGGACTACACCGAGCCCTCGATTCTTCTAGTCATTTTAGCACTGAACAACTGGACAAAACTCGATTGTGGTAAATAAAAAAACTCCCCGGTAACACAATGATTTCAGTTTTTAACGTTCATCAGGTGGACAATTGTTTGGCAGGACTCTCTGCTGTCTGTGTGTTTCGACCGCCCCCCTGTGACCAGTATCAAGTCGGTTGCGCCCCTTCCGATTCTCGACAGGAGGAGTAAAAGCTTTACATACGAAGAAGCTATGTACGCGCTCAGCCATCTCTTGTTGAGAGGTTTTGCTCGCAACCACACCATTGACCAGCAAGCGCCAACGCAAGAAGGAATTTCATCGGCTGTTCACGAGGCAGAGGATATCATCTCCCGACTTTGCGAGAATATACGGTCCCTGTCTAAATGCGACACAGTGAAACACCATGCTCAACACTACTGCTTCAAGCTGCATTCATCTTTTACCATTGGAACTTTGTTGCGCCCTTCACTATCCCGCCACAGATGGGATAATCTTGCCGCAGATCAGAAGGAACATTTTGCTTCTCAGTGCATCGCGTCATACATCAGCTCCCTGGAGGCGTTCCTAGACCTCCACACTGTGAGTGTTGCTGCCAGCCGATCCTGGGCCATGCTTCACAACGGGCTTACCTCCGCACTCGTCCTCGCCATCACCGGCCAAACGAGACGGAGGCCAGCAGTCGCGGAATTACACTCACGCTTAATCGAAACACTGACCAAGTACTCTTCGGAGCATGAGCAGGATGGCCTTTTCTGGGGCCCTCACTCCCGGGCTATATCTGCTCTCAAGAAGATCGATTTGCGCCGTATCACGGAGACGACAGAGCCGCACGGGGGTGCGGGACATTCCGAGATGGCCAGTCTGGACCAATGCCAACCCATTGACCCGCAAAGTCACCAAGATGTAGGCTATCCCCATCTCACCACTGATTCTACGTCGGGAATTTCTTCTGAGCAGGAGGGGCTGGAAAGGTATGCATTTGACCCGGAGACTATCAACTATTTCTCTGCATTTCTTCCTAATGCTGATCCCGGGGGTAGCCTCATGCTTGATGACATTTTCGACTCTGTGCTCTGGGGGGACTATGGGCAAGAAAACAATCCCTTGAATTGAGTGACTTATTATTCTGTTTTTCGACGACCACAAGCTAGGTTGGACAGCGTGGTGCGGCAGGAAGGGTAGCCGTGGACTTACAACTCCTGGGACAAGAGTTGAGAGGCGCATCCTAGCTGTCCTAACTACATGTATCTGGTTTCCGCACCCTGAGAGAGCCATTTTGCACCATCTATCTCAGCTGAGGATCATCAGGACGTCTTCCGATGGGCAAGCAACCGAGGTGTATGCCGAAAAGCCCGAGACGACCGATCAATCCGAACATGAGGTACATAACGCTGGCCGGCGCATCCCAACCATCCTCCACTCACTCACCCCACCCAAGTCCACAAGGCCGTGATTACAACATTCCGAGAAGACCAAACTAGCCACGGTCACACTCATCCATGGGTTACCTGACCCATTTTCACCAGATTGAGGACAATGTTCCGCCTCCTCCCGGGGAGTTTCCCTACATCGGCTGACGAAGTCGTTCAAATCCTGCGTCGAGACCATACGGAAGGCCGCATAAAAGTGAATCTCTATCGTGGTAAAGCACCAAAACCTTGCCCGTCCTCATAAATTTCCATGGCAGTGGATGGACTGTGTCGATGCATGGCAGCGACGAAGAGTACGCACGACGTGTTGTCGAGGAGACCGACTATACCGTTTTGGATGCCACGTACAATCTCGCACCCGAGCATCCCTATCCTGCGGCTATCCATGACGCTGAGGACGTAATCAAAGGGGTACTCGCACGTCCTCAAGAGTTCGACGTGTCTCGTGGCAGCATTCCGGCATCAGCGCTGGTGGAACCTTGGCCTTGATCAGGAGCGGTGAATTGTTCCTCAAGTCAACCTTCCGTCATCTGATTGCGATCTACGCGCCAACTGATTTTTCGAAGTACCCGAAGGATAAATCAACCAAGCGTGGCACTGAACAAGAAAAGGCCAAACGTGTTGCTTACGAGCTGGCTATTGAGACGCTGCGCCGATAGCCAGCTTCAGTTTAGCAGGACCAAAATTATTAAATCCCCATATAACAGTTGATGCAAGAAATATCAAACTGTCCTAGCTTTGAAATGGACTGTTGTTCGATCGTTAGCGAGCTACGCACATCTCAGAACACGCAAGCCAGGACGCGGGGCCATGAATCGAGGAGTCAATATTTAGTATCGAATGCATAGTCATATCATACAGGTAGGTTTTGGTCACCAAATGAACATACCAAGTTGAATCACACTCCCTAATGCCGTCTTGAGACTCAAAACCCGCCAACACCTGTGGAAGTGGAAGCGCGGAAAATTCATGTGTCCTTGGATTTGGCAGTCTTCCTCATGCCTCCCCACCTCTCAAAATTGCCGGCATCGATGTCGATGAGATCCAGCATACGTCCAACACTCTGATTGACGATGTCATCCACCGAGGTCGGGCGGATGTAGAACGCCGGCACGGGTGGGAAGATGATACCACCATTGTTCGTCACTTTGAGCATGTTCTCCAGGTGAATGCCAGTCAACGGGGTCTCGCGGGCCACCACGATCAGCCTCCGCCGTTCCTTGAGCGTGACGTCGCAGGCACGGGAGATGAGGTCGTCGCCGTAGCCGGACGCAATCGCGCTAAGGGTTTTCATGCTGCAGGGCACGACAAACATGCCGTCGATGCGGAAGGATCCACTGGATATTGGCGCGGCCACGTCTTGGCTGGAATATGCCTTGGTTGCGAGCGCGCGTACATCCCGGACTTTGAAGTCGGTCTCGTAGGTGATGGTCGCCTCAGCCCATTTGCTCATCACCAGGTGTGTCTCGACGCCGAGGAATCGCAGTCGTTCGAGCAGCCGAATGCCCAGGAGCGCTCCTGTAGCGCCTGTTATCGCCACGATGACGCGTTTACGGCGCATGGGGGCCACGGCGAAGGGGGTTGCACTTTGAGTAGCACCTGATTCTGCCTCCTGCACATATAATCCTGGTGGAGAAACGGGTAGGGCGTCGTCTTGGGAATTCTCTTGTTTGGGGTGCTCGTGATGGTGTATTATGTCGGAGGGCTGGATGCTGGACCGCTTTGATGGCTGTAAAGGTTGAAGTATCCGGTGCCGCCAGCTCTTCACAACAGAGAGGCCACCAAAGGTGACCAGGTATGCGCATAATGAAGCTGCCAGACAGTATACAACGATCATTGTTAGTTGAGGTGCAACAGCTGTATATGGCGCGATAACGGCACCCAGATTTCGTAGTAGCTGGATTGACTTCTGCGTGCTTGAGATTCTGATCATCTATGACTTACTCCGTCCAATTTGAAAGGGGCGTGTTATTATATAAGGATCACCGATCCGAGGCATATTCTCATTTCCTGACGTATCCTATATGGAGCACGGTGTGAGATGGACACATTTCGGGAAAGTCGCAAATCTCGGCGACTTCGGAAAACTCGCTGCTCCACTCGGTCAGGCCTCGTCCTGGTCATTGTCCAATAATCTCGATATCACAACGGAAACACACTGGGTCCTCTAAAGGCTGAGGCATTTTCAAGCAGTCAAAATGTCGAGGGCTCTGATACATATATATCTCTATTGTGCAAGGACTTGGGATGCGTTGAGCCAAATGTCAAAGCAGCTGTCGAATACTCTCAAACCACAGTACAAACATACATACATACCACCATGACTACTTATGAAGATCAGGTTGCTTCGGAGTTCCGCACCTTTGTGGAAGCCCTCAAGAAAGACGGTGATTTGGTGGAAGTGAACGAGGAGGTGGATCCCAACTTGGAAGTTGGTGCCATCATCAGAAAGGTGTGTGAGACCAACGACAAAGCACCATTGTTCAACAACGTCAAAGGCAATGTCGATGGCTTCTGGAGGATCCTCGGCGCTCCGGCGTCACTTCGAAACGATCCCAAGCAGACCTATGGAAGGATCGCTCGCCATCTTGGTCTTCCCATCACTGCCGGAATGAAAGATGTGGTGGACAGAGTCTTATCGGCCAAGAAGAAGGCTCCAATTCCACCAAATATCGTCGAGACCGGGCCGTGTAAAGAGCACATCCTTTCCCCGGACCAGTTCGATCTTGACAAGCTCCCAGCGCCTCTCCTGCATCAGTCTGATGGTGGGAAGTACATCCAAACCTATGGCATGCACATTGTCCAGTCGCCTGATGGAAAATGGACCAACTGGTCCATCGCCCGGGCGATGGTGAAAGACAGGAATCACCTGGTTGGCCTAGTCATCGAACCGCAGCATATCTGGCAGATCCATCAGCTGTGGAAGAAAGAAGGGAAAGATGTTCCTTGGGCATTGTGCTTCGGCGTCCCCCCAGCGGCTATCATGGCGTCTAGCATGCCTCTTCCCGACGGAGTTTCCGAGGCAGGATACATCGGGGCCGTAACGGGACGCGCCATCGACGTCGTCAAGTGTGAGACAAACCACTTGTACGTCCCGGCGACCTCGGAGATTGTGTTTGAAGGCACCCTGTCCATTAGCGAAACCGCACCAGAAGGACCTTTCGGGGAAATGCATGGATACGTCTTTCCAGGAGATTCACATCCGTGGCCCGTATACACAGTGAACAAGATCACGCATCGATCCGATGCTATCCTCCCCGTGTCAAACTGTGGGAGAATCACGGACGAAACGGTAAGCAAGCACCCAAACCCCCCAAATCTCCAAGGATGGACTCGATTTACTAACACTTTTCATTAGCATACCATGATTGGAACCTTGGCCGCTGCCGAAATCCGTCAACTTTGCCAGGAGAACGGCCTCCCAATTCAAGAAGCCTTCGCACCTTTCGAAACACAGGTGACATGGGTAGCGCTTCAGGTCGACACTGCCGCCCTACGAATGGGCCAGTGGACCCCCGCTAGATTCAGGAAAGCGATTGGAGATTTGGTCTTCAATCACAAAGTCGGATACACCATCCATCGCCTCGTTCTGGTCGGATATGACATCGATGTGTACGATTTCAAAGATGTCATCTTTGCATTCAGCACGAGGTGCCGTCCCGAGACCGACGAGACCTTCTTCCAGCAATGCCGCGGTTTCCCCTTGGTCCCGTACATGTCGCACGGGTCAGCATCGCCCGTCCAGGGGGGAAAGGTTGTCTCGGACGCTCTGCTGCCCATTGAGTATACCGAAGGACGGAACTGGGAGCTTGCCGACTTCAAACACTCGTATCCCCCGGCCTTACAAGCTAAAGTCACCAGGAACTGGAAGGCTTTGGGATTTTGAATATTATCAGATAGGTCTCTAGTTGTGAACTGATTGGGGAAGGGCCCTTTGGGTATCCTACCCTCAACCGGTTAACTCTAGCATTTTCTGATCCCTTCTGTCACTCTGGAGATGATGAGTCAACTGGGCAAATTCGGGCGTTCTGATAGTAATGATCCATCAAACGCCTACGGGCACGGGCACGGGCTTCCGTAGCATCCAGAGTCATGGCACTTCACCAGTCAACCCTGTTGTCAAGATTCGACCCTGTCATTGAAATTGAGCCCCGACTCTCCTCTGATCCGTCGCCAGTATCTTCGTGACAACAAATCGTGACCACATTGGAGTACCCACCCATTTCACCAGGAAAGGTTCGTTGACTTCCCACACTGACGGATCCCAGGGAACATTCGAGACAATCAGTCCCGTCCGTTCATGCGGTAGACTATTTGTTCCACCTCGTCTGTCTTCTTACACATTGTCCCCGAAAGGCCGCCTCTCAGGAAGCTCTGATAGATGTGCATTCCCTCGTCTTATCTACAGGCTGAGAGCGACATTCTCAATAAAGTTCGCTGCGTGCGCTTCCAAGATTTCCCGCTAGAAAGTACTTGGAGACTACTTGAGAGAGAGTCTAGTACTAAGAGCTCATGAACCACGGAGCCCTTCTTCGGCCATTGCAGCATATTTGTACGCGAAGTCCACCTCCTTTCAAGACAAGAGGGAACAAAGCTGCCTGCCTGATCCCTCCCCTCCACTGGTACTCTGACGCAATCTCAGCTGGCGTGTTGCAGACCATCCCTGGGGCGCATGCGCGAGACAACCCGACCCGCCTGCAAGGCAGAATCCGACCTTTGGCGACGGCGTCGCGGCCAACCGACACTACCAAGGTATAAAGTCTTTGATCTTGTGATTTCATGTAGCGACTGTCCTGCCACAGTGGTCGACAGTTTGGTGCTATCGGGTTTGCCCACTGTTCTACTGTATCCGTATGCAATTCTCCAGCGAGGCATTTCTGCTATTAGATTCCATCGAAAGATCAGACGGCTCGCTCAGCTCACATCAGGGTCCTCGCATTGTCCAAGGGCGTTCAGCTGGCTGTCGTTCACTCATTGAAACCTGGCTCTGGAGGAGCCGGTAGATCAGGACTGGGAAATAGGAGGCCTTCGCATAGAAGCGGTAATCAGTCACGGAATTCCTCACCAAGATCGCGCAAGACGACAGTATACAAGCATGGAGGTTTGTGACTTGTGAGGGTGTCGGTCTCTACACCGCTCGAAACTGGTCTTCAATCGAGTAGGTGTAGTAATGATAGGAACGGTCGGCAGGGTAATAAGGGAGGCTAACGGGGATGGTTTGGACAGAGTGTAGACGGAATGAAAGACGGAGGGAGGTATGGAGACGGCTTTGTCGCTGGTGTGGTGTTTGCGAGAAGGTCGGTATGATCTGTGCTCTATGTCGAGTGTATTCTCTTCGCTGAGTGGCAATCCCACGGGCGCCAGCTAGCGTTGGAAGTTGGAAGTGCCACCTTTGAAGAAAAAGATAGGAATGGGGAAAAGGCAGAAGAGCCGTGGCAGTTTGGAAGCTCAGTGCCAAGGTTCGGGTGGCCCTCTGCTCGCTTATCTCTCAATTCTTTTATCTTGACAAACACTTTTCTCCCGATCTGGATTTCTCGGCGGTTGAGGCCCTTGAAAAATTCGCGCTTTATAACTTGCGTTGAGTGTGGCATCAGGACATTTTCGGTCTCTGTCCGCAAATCCGACGCAGTTGTCGCCAGAGCAGTGGACGCTGGTTGTCTGTGTAGCACCTCCCGGTTACCATTCGTGCAGACAAAAGACTCGGCGCACTTCACGCCGATGACGGAGGTCTCTGCTGATAGACATAAGAAAGCCTCAACTCTAACAGTCCGAGTATGCCGATCGAGATAAAACCGATCACCGCAGGTGATATCCCGTCGACTGTCGAATGCATTCAGCAAGCATTCGCAGACGACCCGTATCACCTGTGGGCATTCGACGCGTCAAAATTCAACAAGCGGCGGAACTTCGACAGTCTCAAGGCCAAGTGCGAGTGGGGAATGCACAATGCCCTGTTCTATGTCGCAAAAGACCCCGAGGACAAGGATGACAAGGTGCTAGGAGTGAGCATGTGGATGAAGCCCAGGCGGGCGGACCAGAAACAAACATGGTCGGAGTGGATCGACGACTATGTCCTCTGGTTCAAGCAGGGATTGAACCTTCTCTGGTACGGGGGACGTGGTGGATTGAGGACGAATCGGTACTGGATCTGGAAGCACGAACAAGCCATTGCCCAGTCAGAAATCTGGACGGATCCGCACGGGTACTACTTCTGCAACATCGTCACCGTCAGGCCCGGCACCCAGGGCAAGGGAATCGGCCGCCAGCTCTTCGAGATAGTGACCAAGATGGCTGACCAGGAGCAGCGCAAGTGCTACCTCGAATCATCCAAAGAGAAGCCGAACATCGCCATCTACGAGAAAATGGGCTTTCGACTAGCCCGAAAGATGGTCTGCGAGGAGGGCGGAGACGTCTGTGATCTGTTCTGTATGGTTAGAGACCCGCAACCAAAGCCGTAGAGACCGACAGTCCAGGTGGAAGTCCGCCACGGCCACCCTCTGTCGGTGCCGCATGGGGGACGCTTGTCGCCTGCCAACTGGCCGTTCCGTCGTCTCAGCGGTCAAATTCCCACAAGTGGCCAGCACATCCGTGGGCCCAGGAGATCCTCAACCCTGCAACATAGTGCCCACGCATGGAATGCTGATGTCGTGCTAACGGCAGGATTGTCTCGATACGGCGAGCCGACACCAACGGTACATTCCCCTACAGGGCAAGATCAGTTTCCGAGTATCTCTTCGAAAGCTCGCCTTAACGCCTGGCTGACGCAGCGACATTAGCGTCTCTCTCAGCGCCGCTGTGGTGGCGCATTCCCGCATGGGCTGTCGATGAGGTTGTTCAGACAGGGGGAAGGATCAAGACTGGACGAGGGAGAAGACTTCGTTGCCTTCTCGTATCCGACCACGGCTCTGACGATAACTCCGACGGCTTTCTCCCTCTTGATCTCGATCCAGGACGAGACTGCTATCCGTATGACATACCCTGCACGAGAATCAACCGCCACCGTCAGGGACGAAGGGGGCGATCTTCGCGAGAGCTACGCCAAAGCCTGCCCTCTCTCGAGATGCCACTAGTTAACCAGGTCGACGTCGGATTTTGGAGGAGCTGAAGAGTGACATTTCTCTCGGCCGTTCTCGACCGCTTTTCTTGCCATCTGCATCGGAGATTACTGGGAGGAAAGTACCTGTGTGATGATTCGATATCAAAAATTTTAGTAATCCGACTCTTCCTGCCTACAGCATACTGTAATCGAACAGACTCATATTGGCTCCTTCTAGAGTTACGCAACAGCCTGCAGCCTGCAGCCTGCATGCAATTCTTTGACTTTTGTCCAGTCCAATAGATCTCTCAGCATCCCGTATCACACGATTTGAGACAAGAGCGTGGAGACCGATTGAACTGTATACGAGTATGTTGACAAGGATCGAATACTCCGGCCCACCAGAAGAGTCTGCTGTGTCTGCTTCCGGATCAAAACGAGACTTTGTCGAAAACAGGCAAGACCTTAACTTTGAACTCCGAGCCGGAGATACAATATATCGCTCTACACCCAACTGGAGCAAACTCTCTCGTCCGAGCCCCGGCCATCACACTGGACATAGTGGCAAGAGGGGCGTGCGCATGGTGATTCGGTACCCTAGCTTGTTATAGACTCGTGGCCGTATGTCACACAGTATGATGATACTATGGCCACCCCGTGCGAAAAGTCCTTAGATCAGCGGATTTGAGATGCCCCGCCATGTCCCCGCTTGGAGTTCCTTGCGCAGGACAGACGGAATCTGGCCGGCGAAGAGTCTGTATAGTAATAGCCTCCGCGATGATAAGGTGTATACAGTATGAGAGCAACATTGCACGGGTAGACCATGTCGTCTCGAGCCCGGCGTGGCCGAAAAAGCAAGCATTCCCGCCTACGTGCGTACCAATCATAACAAGTGAGTCTCTCGATGCAAGTCTCCTGCATTAGCTTTTCTACAGTCCTCGGCGAAAACCCAGAAACGCCGGGCGAATTGACGCGCGGGCACACACACCCAGAGCTATCCTACCAGGACGACCAGCACAGGCTGGATGACTACCACTGTAAAGTTTGAGGTAGGGACAAGAGGGCTGAGTAAGTAGCTATAGCTTAATAATAGTAGGAACAGCTTAGTGAATATGATAATTCACAAGGGGTTGTGATGGCTGGTGCTGGTCATCCTGGTAGCTCTGAGTGTCCAGTGTGCCCGCGCGTCAATACGCCCGGCGTTTTTGGGTTGTCGCCAATGGCTGTTCTCGTATAGCTTGGAGAGCTGCGGACTGAACGCCTCAAGCTTCTGGTCCATGATGATCGAGTTTTGACATCATCGGTCAACCGACCCACCCCGGGAGTTGCCAATCGATGTTATCTCCATGCGAGGATATAAATTCCAGGTCGCACTCGCTCTGGAACACCTAGATCGAGTCCAGTTGTCCAGCTGAGCTTCGGTTTACTTCACAAAGCCGCGAGAAACTCACCGGATCACTTTTTCTCGTCCCATCCAATATGCCATCAGCACCAAATCTTCCCGCAGAATACAAGGTCGGTGTCTTCGAGGCGAAAGGGGAACCGATCAAGTTCAAGCAGGTGAAACTTGAATTGCCAAACTCTGGAGAGGTATGCATGATTGATGGGTCAATTGTCCTGTCGGCCATCTTGACTGACCAGCCTAGGTTCTGGTGAAGGTTCTTGCTTGTGGTGTCTGTCATTCCGACCATGCAGTTCGCTTCGGCTTGTTCGGCAACAGCTTCCCAATCATCCCCGGCCACGAAGTCATCGGGGAGGTCGTAGCCGTCCCAGACACAGAGAAGAAATGGAAGCTTGGAGACCGTGTTGGAGGACCCTGGCACGGTGGCCACGACCAAACCTGCATCCCCTGTCAACGCGGGCTGTTCCAGATGTGCGAGAACGAAGCGATTAACGGAGTCACCAGGGATGGAGTACGCCTTATCTTCCACCGTGGATCAGAGTGTGCACTGACACGATCCCCAGGGATATGGAGAATACGTGACGCTGAGGACCGAAGCAGTCGTTCGGATCCCCAGCGACGCAGATCCGGCCGCGTACTGCCCCTTGCTGTGTGCCGGTGTGACTGTCTTCAATTGTGAGTCTGTCCGCATCTTCGCCAACATCCGGGCTGACTGATGTTCAATAGCTCTCCGACAACAGAAGGTCCTGGCGGGAGCGACCGTCGCAGTGCAGGGTTTGGGTGGCTTAGGCCACCTTGCGTTGCAATACGCCAGCAAAGCGGGATACAGGACGGTTGCCATCTCCTCCAGCTCAGACAAAAAGGAATTCGCCACGCAGTTGGGTGCTCATGAGTACATTGACGCATCCAAGGGTGACATTGGTGAACAACTTCAGAAGCTGGGCGGAGCAGCCTGTATTCTCTTCACGGCACCCAACGAGAAACTCATTCCTTCGCTGCTCAGCGGCTTGGGACCATTGGGCAAGCTGATCATTCTGGCCGCGGCAGGACCTGTCGAGGTGAACACGGCATCCATGATCAGCAAGGGATTGAGCATCCAGGCATGGCCTAGCGGACACGCTCTGGACAGCGAAGAAGCAATCGCTTTTGCTCAAGTGCACGGCGTCCAGTGCATGATTGAGAAATTCCCGCTTGACAAAGCCAACGAGGCCATGGAGAAGATGACGAGTGGCAAAGTCCGGTTCCGAGGTGTGCTCATTCCATAGATGGACTGACACAAGAAGAAAGAGCGGAGGAAAGGACTCACTTCTCTCGAGCGTCCCTCGTGCTCTCGATGAATCCGGGACGTCGGAGTGACCAGGACAGTACGGGGTAGTCACGCTATGTAGGAGGTAGGCCTGGAACAAACAGCTGAGCCGTTTTCGTACCTACCAACCTCTTCGTAGTATCGTCGTACAACTCCCGGATTGCGGTCGATCTGGCTGTCCGTGCGAGAACAAGCACGAGGGCGACTTCGGCAGTGGTTGGCGAAGCAGGCGCTGCAAAGCTTCTCTTGGGCACTCGATGAAACGACCGGAAAGTGACCCTGCATCCCCCCTGTCGTCCCCTGTGGCACCGATGCCGCCTTCCACCAATCAATCCCCCTCGGTTCCTGGCGATCATACATTTCTCGTTGCACCGCTTCACCGTCCCCATCCTCTTCAGCATAGCGTCAGGGTCACAGTCGTCGCAGAATGAGGTCCACCGACCGCGACGACTCGTCCAAGGCCTCGTGCCAACCGCCCAAGCGACGGCGCTTTACCAGCAACGCCGATGCAGCATGCAGGAGGACAGGTTGGCTGACATTGTTCACTATGACCGCAGCTAAGTACTAGAAGTGACGGAAAGAGAGTCTGGAACCCTAGATCGCGTCCCCTGTCTCTCTTCTTTGCGCAATTGAAGCAGCAGGCTAAAATCCACAGATACTGAAAGTTCCGGTAGCTGAACACCCTCAAGACGCGAGTAGTTTCCCACACGCTTCTCCATTATACCCCCAAACCCGCGCTTCCCGAACTTCTCATGACAACCTCACCCTTCAGCGAAATTCAAGAGGTGGAGACTTGACATCGCAGTTGAAGGTATAGACCAGAGACGGCGCGACGCTCTTACCATCAATCGATACAGACGACTCGGTTGCCGCGGGGCTGCGCACCTTAGATTGCGATCGGCGAGGATCTGTTACAACCCCTACCAGATCGTCATCTGCCTGATTGCTCGGCATCAATCCTGGGTGCGGCGGGTCGGGACTGACGTACCCTCGTGTTGATCTGCCTCTTCGCGAAGAAAAGATTGTCGGCTTAGCTATTCCCTGACATTGAGCGAAGTCAAAGCGACTCGCGCCGGGGGTGGACTGGTTCTTGTATGAGGAGCGTTGGGACAAACACATCAGGCGACCTTCTTACACAGCTGGGAACCGTATCTCGACTCGACTCTTTCTCGTCATCACTTCGTCACGCGCATCGGGGATGCAACTCTGTCCAGCAGAGCAGCGGTGACTGCGTGCTTATACTTTTGTGACAACAGTCTTTCTCACTTCTCTGAGGCTCGTTCCACGTGCCGCGTCTCGGAAAGCGGTCGCTCGAGTGAACAAAATTCTGCCGGACACTGTAAACAACAGCTGGGCTCATTGCCGCTACAACGAACGACAATTCCATCCGCGGACAACATCTCGGCTCCATCATTCAGCCCTACGATAACAAGCATCGCCTTTGCCATGGCGTTACGGTTGCATGCTCGATTCTCGCTTGCCATTCTCCTATATGCCCTTGTCCAGACCTCATCCGCCTCGGCCTCATTTTCCTCCATCCAACCCATCGTCGGCTTTTCAACGGCGTGCACACTCGCCTACGACACGCCAGTGAACCTCTGCGACAACGACGATTTCCAAGGCATTGGCGGCAAGGGGTCCTGCTCGTCAGATTGTCAGGCAAATTTGGTTGCCTCACAGGTATTTGTTCAGCGGCGGTGCGCAGGACAGCAGGCGGACGGGAGTAGCATTATCGGACATCTCTTCTCAGGCGACATTGTGGATTTCCTGTGTGGCGACAACGATGCTGCGTCTACCACGGCGACTACAGCGCAGGCCACTCAAGCCAGTAATTCGGTACAATCGACCATGAGTATGGCAGTCGATACGGTGACTCCGGACACAAGCACAGAAGCAACCTCGTCGGGCTCTGCAGCCACGACCGCGACTGGGTCCAGCAGGACTGGATCCGGCAGTGGAACCACACTGGCCACCAGCACCAGCACCAGAAGTACGAGAACGGCGTCCTCAACCTCCAGCTCCATTTCAACCTCTATTGAATCTGAAACATCAAGCTTGGCGTCTACCTCTTCCTCATCGGGGACGTCTAACTCAGCCTCCGCGACAAGCACTTCCGCGTCTCAAGGCTCGGGCGGCGGGAGTGGCGGCGGTAGCCCCTTCGACAACACTTTCACCGCAAGTGCCTCATCACAGCCGATGCAGATGAAACTGCTGTCACTGTCATGCCTGGTGGCGTTTCTGTTAGCCGTATGATGAAGTCGATGAAATATGGATGGCGACGATACCAAAGTCCACGATGCAGAATGGCACATATTTGTCCAAGCAACCATTTTTATTGGGACGGACGACTGTGCTTATGCATCGCGCATTGGAAGGAAGACCGACGTCTTGCAAACAAGTACATAATTTGGGACAAGACGCGCAGAAATAACGAGGATCAGTTAATGTCTATGCATACACACAGGGGCAAGCAACAACGAACAGCGATGATAATGACGACAAGCATACCCAGCGAGGTATGATACCATCGGCGCGAGGCGCAAAATTGACATACTTATTTGGTAGGAGTTTCTGCAAAAATTGGCGGAGACGGGGCGTCTGAGTTCGCAACGAGATTCGGATTCCGAGTGTCATGCACAGAGACCTTGGGTTCGGGCGTGGAAAATAGCTGGCTGTCTGTCTGTCCGCTAGGGATCAGGAAGCCCAGACTGTATCATGATACCAACATCACGATGGCGATGAACACATGTAATAACACGCAGAGAGCCGTATGGCACAAAGGGGGGTGTCGGGATTTGAAATCGAGCATTTGAGCTGAGGTTGTCCGCTCCAAGAGGCATCGTTCAATAACAAGCTACAAATAGAAGAGGAATTCCTTGAGTGAATGCAAATGCACCGAATACACGAGTCAGTGAGTAGCGAGTGAGAGCGTGAGTGAGAGCGTGAGTGAGAGCGTGAGTGAGAGCGTGAGTGAGAGCGTGAGTGAGAGCGTGAGGAAGTGCGTGAGGAAGAGCGTGAGTCGTGAGCAGGTCCGCTTGACGAGCCGAAAACACCGGCATCCCAATTCAATCGTCGTCGTCGTCTTCGAGCGGCTTGTGTTGTCCTCGCCATTGTCGCTGTTGTTGTCGCTGTTGGGTTGACTTGTGGGTGGGATTTTGTTAAGAGATTGCCTGGGTTCGTGAGTGCGACCACGAGCGTGAACACGAGCGTGAGCACGGGAGGATGGAAAGGACTTCGAGAGCGTATCTTTCGAGCTTCGAAGCCTGCCAGCCAGTCCAGCCCGTCACCTGCACTAACTCAGAGACTTGTCGATGCCGGCCGGCCGGCCAGCCAGCTTCGCCTTTTTTGAAGTCTGGAGCTTGAGGCTTGAGGCTTGAAGCTACCACTCTGTTCCATTTTATCCTATTGCGTTCCATTGCGTTCGTGTGCTTCGTGTGCTTCGTGTGCTTCGTGTGCTTCGTGTGCTTCGTGTGCTTCGTGTGCTTCGTGTGCTTCGTGTGCTTCGTG